>REGL01000035.1:368767-403530 GCA_004194395.1 Aurelia aurita complex sp. Pacific | reverse complement strand
TGGTAAAGTTATTTCTACAAATGAAAACATAGATACTAAGTTTCAGGAAAATTACTTGGTCTTTAGAGATGAAATTTAATTACTACCAAAAGTAGTAAGTTTTTCATTTAGTTTACACAAGTCCAAAACATGTTATCTATTTTAATGTATGAAAGGAAGAATAAAGAAAGCTTGGTCTGGGAACAAAAACCCAGATCTATTGCCTAGTGCTGAAACAGGAAGGAAAGGGGTGGTTATCAATTCTAATAAAATCACAGCAAATGTTAACAGATTATCAGGAGGGCGGATCGAAGCATAGTTGTAAATTGCATGTAACACCATATCATGAACTTTTATCATCTCTTGGTCCTATTTTTAGCTCTGAGCCACTCTGAGCACTGATAGGGATATTAGTAAACTTTAACATCGACGGCACAAACTGAACTTTTTAAACAGTACAACAATCTAAAAAGGAGAAATACGAACAGAGAATTCTGTCAGCTTCTTTTGCTGTCAAACCAGGAGAATTTGTGACTTCATCACCTAACTGAAGAAATAATATTCATCGACTTCGTGTGCGAGGTGCAAATGACTAAGCTTTTATCACGACAGGGAAACATGTGTGATATCATAATAACCGGACCAAAATTGTTTAGAACCTTAGACCGAAGGACCCTCACCTAAAAGTCAAGGGCAAAACAATTCTGACATAAAGCATCTTTTCTATCCAATAAAAAGCAATTTGGTTGCTTTTTCATTTCCATAGCTTGGTTAAATAAAGTCCAAAAGATTCTTGTAAAATGAAAGTTTTGGCTGACTCAAGTTTTGGGGCTGCAAGAGTAATATTTGATCAAGGCATTATTTGAAAGGTATAGCAATAGGTCTGTTTATTTCTTGCAAAAGAGCTCACATACACGAATGAGTGGACCGATTTACGAAGCCTCAGTTTGCTGATGCTTCTAGTTTAGTTTCGAGATAGTCCTCTGCTGAAGGCTGTACTCTGGTCATAATTCTATAATTGTTTTGCTTTTTCAAGTGAAGCAGCTACTTAGTGAGTGAAACTGTCCTTTGAAATCTTAAAGAGAATCAACGGAGATAAAAGCCACGCGCGGAAGGGGTCTGGGTATTCTATTATTAACCTATTGTATTTGATGATGTCCACACGTTTGGGCGTATTGTTTAGCTAGAGGAACAATACCGTGCGTAGGAGTTTCCTTTGTCCTATTTATAGATTGCCTCTACTTAGCTCCGTTCATTCACTTTAACATGATCCGAAAGCGGAATATTCAGCTTTTACTCCAGAATCGTAAAAGCTTTGCTGTGGTTATAGGGTCCTGTGACTTAGGATCCATTGATCTTGTTGTCCAGCGAAAGAACATCGAAAAACATATGCGCAGTATTGTGTTGATAGACATCGTTGACCGTTGGCATATCCGAGAGTGGTTGCGCACGTGTCATCAATGGGCGGGAAAGGGACATCTCAACATGAAAGTGATGACGTTTCACAAATCTGTTTTCAACCTTCCCATATCTCAATTTTCTTTACAGATCTTGAAAAGTGTGAACAGCAAGTTGGTCTGCAAAAGTTCAAGCAATCTCCACAAAGACAGGATTAGTCGCATTTTCGCAGTAAATCTTTGACTAAGCTCACGGATTTGTAAGGTGTACGATTAGCGATTATCAAACATGGCCTGGCCCNACACGAATGAGTGGACCGATTTACGAAGCCTCAGTTTGCTGATGCTTCTAGTTTAGTTTCGAGATAGTCCTCTGCTGAAGGCTGTACTCTGGTCATAATTCTATAATTGTTTTGCTTTTTCAAGTGAAGCAGCTACTTAGTGAGTGAAACTGTCATTTGAAATCTTAACATGATCCGAAAGCGGAATATTCAGCTTTTACTCCAGAATCGTAAAAGCTTTGCTGTGGTTATAGGGTCCTGTGACTTAGGATCCATTGATCTTGTTGTCCAGCGAAAGAACATCGCAAAACATATGCGCAGTATTGTGTTGATAGACATCGTTGACCGTTGGCATATCCGAGAGTGGTTGCGCACGTGTCATCAATGGGCGGGAAAGGGACATCTCAACATGAAAGTGATGACGTTTCACAAATCTGTTTTCAACCTTCCCATATCTCAATTTTCTTTACAGATCTTGAAAAGTGTGAACAGCAAGTTGGTCTGCAAAAGTTCAAGCAATCTCCACAAAGACAGGATTAGTCGCATTTTCGCAGTAAATCTTTGACTAAGCTCACGGATTTGTAAGGTGTACGATTAGCGATTATCAAACATGGCCTGGCCCTACAATAACATGCCTTCATATTCACAAATGCCACCAAACTGTATGGGCTTTCCTGGATACCCCAGTGTCAACTTGCATTATCCTTTGGCTCCAAGTTGTGGTGAGTACATCTGCTTATCTTTTCTTTGTTGTATTCCTTTTATCTAATCTTCACTGACAAGTGACATATCTCGAGCGTAAAATTCTTCTCAAAAGAACTGAGCTTGCACCATATGCAGTAAAGTCCTGCTTGGAATAAGTTGGAGCCCTGATGAGCAATACAATTTAAGGAACCAATGAAGAACCCAATGCACAAGAATATAAACATGATCGTTATTGCAATTCTGATAAAGAAGATGCACAAAGCGATGCTGATGCATGAATAATGCTTAGCTTGCTATTGAAGGAAATTAATTTTAAGGATAAACTGAAAACGATTTCTTTATTTATCAAATTCCAAATTCATTAGTTTCCAAGTGTATTCCATTTTAACTCACATTGCAGATGCTATTAGCAGCTACTTTTTTGTAATTAAGGCCTGCAAAACAGTTGCTTTATCAATTCAAACGAAATACACATTTTACCAAGAACTCAAGCCAGGTGCTGTCTTGAAATGTTTTCTTTACAAATCATTCATTCAATAGCTGGAAATTTGTAGTTTTTTGATGGGGCAAAATGGAGAAGTTTTGTGGATAAAAGTTCTTTTTGGGTTTATGTCACGGACCAAATTAATCTCTTCGTTCCATTTCAAAGTCTTAAAATGGACAAAAACGCAAATACTGATCAAAGTGAATCTGGTTTTTATGTCCTTGATACGTACAGGTTTTTTTTCATAAAGAACTGGTTTGTAAGAAACTAGTACTGCGATGACCAGAAATTTAAGAAACTCTAAGTACTGCCAACGTTCAAGAACAATAAAAAAAACTCTAAAATTTCATTTCTAGAGTAAAAGTCGATAGATTACGGTTTGTGTGGCCTTTTGCGTTTGTAAATATCAAGTCTTGATTGCAAACATTGGTAACTCTTTGCCTTAATGTGCATGGCTTATTTGTGGTGACAATATCAATGCAAAATGCAAACCCTTTTCAGATATGAAGGCTCAACTTCGAACCATCATGCAATTTAGGCCCCAAAAAGTAAGAAACTAATCTAGAAACTTTAACTAATAAAACATCAACAATTTTATGCAAAATTAAGAAACCTTTAGTATTAAGTGCTGATCCAAGTTTCTCAAATAAAAAACACGTGAGAATCACTGAGTTCTGGCTTAAAATAGCATGCTTTTTATCTGCATTGTTGTACTAATACTAGTGCTCAAAAGAAGGTTTTTCATGGAGTAACAAGGGCAAATTTTGTGAAACAAAATACTCCAGCTTCCAAACACACAAAGCGATTTGCCTTTCTGAAGAATAGATTTCACACCTCTGAGAGCATTCGATCAAATCAAAATAAACAAAGAGAAAGAAACTTTATGGTTCGCTGCGCAGAGGTGTGAACTCTATGTTTGGGGTTGCAAGATCGCAAAATTCTGTAATTTATTTATACTGTAATTTCGCTATCCCTCTTGCAGAGGAACAAAATAAGAACCATATTAAATTAAATTGATTCTTCGCCATAAACAAATTGGATATTTCAATTATCAAATTTTGGTTATTCTGCAAAAGGTGCGAGTTATATTTTTGACTCACCGGGTATTTAAACGAATTCTATCGATGAAAATAGATATTAAAACATAACGAGAAATTATGAGTCTAACAGCGGTATTTGCTACAGTAAGACCTAAGCATCTCTCGATTTCTCAATGAATTCAGGGATGTAGGAGGGCGTAGGAAGTAGGAACCATAGTCACACAAAAGTCTTGAAAAGACGAAAGAAAACTCATAAAGTATCGATATCTATTTCTGTATTAAGCCTTGCTCACTTATCCAGAATTTAAAGAAATATAGTAAACACCGTTTTATTTACTTTAACTTAAATAACCGCAATAGCTTACAGAGCACTCCTCAAAATATTGAGTTGTAACTTAAAACGTGCTGAAAGATTTTGCCTTTAATGCCAATATCTGCAAACAAACATTTCAAAATATGACCAGAGGCTCTTCTTGCATAAAGTTTGAACCATGGAAAATACCGACTCCAGTTGGATTTCCTCCGCTGCATTGAAAGAGCTAAAGTAGTTTGTTTGAATGTTGATAACAAAATTACAAGAAATCCCTCCTCCAGTGTGTTAACTATCATCCTTATTCCTTTGGCGTTCCTTTTTCCCATCAAGTTATTTGGCTTAAACTCAACATTATGTGCGTTCTACTTTAGTTTTCTTTCTTTTTCTCTCCTCTTAGATTCTTCCACACTTCATTGCTTCATTACTGTTGATATGTTGCCTATATTTCTTTTCCTTGCCTCTCCAGGACACTTCTATCGTCCATCTCTTTTTATACAATCTTACCACTTTGGTTGAAACAGTCTGGGCTGTTCATTCTTACATCAATTTCTTCGCCATTCTTTCGAGGATATATCTAAAGATTAGAAAGATAAGTTGTCTTTCAAAAATCCCAAGAGAGATTATGCAACCATCGCAGGAATTGTTAAGCTGTTTTAGCAGACATTTCGGCCATAACCCAACATAACCTCCAAGTACTGAGAACGTAACTTAAAATATGATTGGCAGAACTTGACAATGGACATTAAAGGGGCTCCGTCGTCAAACAGTAAACAAATCCGTAAACTCGCACGTGTCGGGGATTATCCATTCTTCATCCATTGTTCTCTGCAGTTTGCTTGGTAGCTTGGGTGAAGCCGTTAAAAGTGACCGTTAAAAAAATTCACTTATATCCGAGCAATCGTAGAAGATATGAATGTTTGGTTTGTTCCTTAGTGGAGTACAAGGATTAATGCCCAAACAGCAACTTTCATTTTGAAAAAATACGAAAATCCTGTGTGATATCACCTTTCAAAAAACTGCAAAAATCATCGTTTTGTTTACATTTTGACGACGGAGCCCCTTTAAGCCATCAGGAAACATGAAGCTGTGTAAATTGGATCTATGAAAACAAACTCAATTCCTAAGGCAATGCAATATTCAACCTTCAGCTTAAATGGACACATGTTTATTACTTACCCGGTACAGCTCAAAATCTTGAATTAGGCCTTGAGAAAGCTTTCAGTTTAGGCCGAACAGAAAAGGAATGTGCTCTTACTCGGTTCCTAAGATAATGCAATAATAAATTTTCACCTTTAGTATAAAAAATTGACACATTTTTACTCACTCCATACAGCTGTCAGTTTTTTTTCATATTCAATCAAAATTTTACAATACAAGTTACTTTTTAACACTACTTACAAAACCACTTTACGATACTACAAAAACGATACCTTGGAGAGCAAACGTCTATGGCAACTCCGCAGCCATTACATAAAACTAAAGACTAAAAGTCTATCTCAAACTAGACGTCATCTAGTGAAACAATTGAATTGATCATTTGAGGCAAGTTTGCGTGCCCAAATATCATGTGACGTCTAATTTAAGATAGACTTTCAAGACACACATTATATGAAACGAATACAAAACAAAAACCAAAAACAAAAACAAAAAAACAAAAACAAACAAAAACAAACAAAAAGCAAACAAAAAATACAAGAAGGGACTTAGTAACTTGGTGGCTGTGTTGCGATAAACCGTATTTATAGCCATATTAATCAAACCGACCAGTGTTGGTGATTATGAGGAATATGGTAGCAATGGTAAGATGGAAACAAATGATGATGATGAAAAGCAGCGCACAGAAGAGGCATATTGATTTTGTTAACGATGTGCAAAAGACGTTGGTAAACACAATTGGAACTAGCTGTCAGTTTAAGCTGTCAGTTTAAGACGAGCAGAAAATAAAACTGAATAAATTTGGTTAATGAAAACAAATTCCATACCTTAGATAATGCAATAATCAACGTTTAGCTTTACAAAACATGCATACATTTTTACTTACCCTGCACACAGCTCAAATCTCAAAATTAGGCCTTTAAGAAACCTGTCAGTTTAAGCTGAACAGAAAAGGAAACTGGGTAAATTGGATCTGCCAAAACAAACTCAGTTCCTAAGATAATGCAATAATCAAGCTTCGTCTTTTGGTACACATAGATACGCACGAAACTGTTTCAACAAAGAGACCATAAACTGTTAATAAGATCAACCGACAATCACGTTTGCTTGTAGTCGAAGCATTTTAACTTAGGCCTAAATATCAAGTGTTTCTACAACGGTCTTAATGAAATTTCACTGGATAACATGGATTATGTAGCAAACATTCGGTTGGATGAAAATGAGAATAAAACTAAGATTTGCAAACGAAAGCCGATTAATTAAAACAGATGTCTGCCTTCGAAACATTTCTCAGATTTTCAAAACTTGGAATTTCTGATTGATTAATCCTATAATTGAAACACTAGGCCTAAACCACGGATTTTAAATCTCTGAAACTGATTATGTTTCTTTGCATAAATTGTAATAAATGTTTTAGGCCATTGTGGAAAATATTTTTCAATTTTTCCTTGTGTTTATTATTCCTCATCAGGATTAGTTCCAATCTCATTAAGGCCAGACAAACGCGCATTATATGCCTTGAAGAAGATTTCCGTTCAAAATTTGGACTTGGTTTTTGGACTTTTGTATGTTTACCAATGTCGTTTTTGGTTAAGTGCCGAGCAAGAAGACCTCAGCCAAGAAAAATGGGACAATATAAGCATAAAATTCCGGAGACTCTGACAATAAACAGTAGCTAGGCCGACTAAAGCTTGAGTGTTCCACCGATAGACAAGAGTAACAGTAGAGTTAATTTTCAGTACCATTTTCTCAGAGAATGGTTTATAGCCTTGACAAAAATATTTACGGTGAAAACTTTACCGAAATAGATATTGATAAAAGTTTTGTTTACGAAATAGAGCCCGAAAGGAAAACTTTACCAAAGAGCGGCAACTAAGTAACATTGCTGAAAAAGAACTTTGACCTCGCTTTGAAAATAACGTTGACGAGCAAAGGTAGCAAGTTCAGCGAAATTCTTCAAATTAAAGTTCAGAGATATTAATTATAACTTATGGTGTACAGCTAAATCTGAACAATTCAAAATTTGATTGAGATATCCAGTGCATATCTTGAACTTACCAACTTGATTCAAATAATTATCTGTCATAGCTAGGCGTAACAGATATCCAGTATCTTGTATTCTAAATAAAAAACATAACTCGAATCTTATACTATGATCCAGAAGTTCTTCTTTCACTTGTTCTTTCTCAGAAACTGCAAAACATAAGACATAACAGATTAATATCATATGATATTCTAGCCCTGCTTTAGATAAATTGATGATGTTAATCATGATGAATTTTCCAAGGTTAATTGGGAGCTGAAAATAGTCCCAAAAATTAAGATCCATTTGGTGTGCTACATATTTTCCCAAATCAAAATCCTCTTTTCAAATCTAAAAATCTGCAGATTTTGGTGGAAAATTTCGAAAAAATTCTTCGCTAATATTAGTTTATTTTCTTCCGTACCTTTTACGCCATCCCGTTGATTATCTTGAAAATGTTTGCCTCTACACTTGATATCAAGTAATGCGATGTCTTTTTCTACAATGACGAATCTCTTCTTGAAAGAAGCTAAATGTAATTCCTCAAAACATTTTCTTTTGTCAAATTCTACGAAGCAGTATTAATTGACTTACCAAATGCTAATTGAAACAATTTTGTTCCATTGCAGCATTTCCAAGAAAGCAACGAAGAGAAAGAACAACATTCACGAAAGCACAGTTAGAAATCCTGGAAGATCTCTTTTCAAAAACACATTATCCTGACATCTTCATGAGAGAAGAAGTTGCTAGAAAGATCAATCTCCCAGAGTCACGTGTTCAGGTAAGCATTAATGCCATCATAACGCAGTATTTTTTATATTTTCTCATAAGATGATTCAAATAGTAATGATGGAAAATATTGATACGAAATGGACCACTAGAGCCCGTGACCATCATAACAAGTTGGAGCAAAACCTAGCTCCCATTTAAAAACATTTCCTAAAAATTTTCCGAATGAAATTTTTCGTTGAAATTCATATCACACGCATTACAATATAAAATAGACATACCGAATGAAAATCAGTTCATTATCAACATAGGGCTCAAATCTTTAAAAAAGATCGGTGTAAAATTCCATTGCAGCTTTCTTTGAATTAAGTGGCTTTGAAAGAACTTAGGGTTTTTTGCTGTAAATCTGCGGAGGAATGACCTTGCCTTCCTGTCGGGGAGAGAATCAACAGTGTTTTTTTTCTGAAAATAAATCAGACCATAAAAGATTATATAAGAAAAAGTTCTAGCAATCTACTTGAAACAATATCATAAAGAAAAATAATGGGTGGCGAGATATTGTGACAAGAGCACCATGGGAACATGGTGATATGTTTCCCATTCACCCATCCATTCAGATATTAAAATAAATGTTTAGGATATTTGGAAATCAATATACGATACAATATTTCAAAGAATCTGACAACTCTGTAAGAGCCACTTCACTTCACGCTAAGAATTTGATATCTGATAAACAAATCTCAGTCGTTGTTCCTTATCAGTCGCAAAAATATGCCACGAGAATTTCTGTTTTCCGGTAACAAGTTTCCAATAAAAAAGGCCAGAGACTCTTATATTTCTCTGATGAATTCATTCTCTAAATAAATAAGAAATACGATGAACCATAATTTAAGATATTTACCGAGGGAGTGGATATGCTACAACTTTCTCTCTGTCTGTCATTTGTCGGAATAGTCCAGGATATGCGAAATCTGAAACAATAAAGAAAGAACGAAAATGAAAGGGGAGAGGGAAGGCCTCTTTCTTTTTCTGTCTTTTTTCTTTATAAACAAATGATTCACTGTATAAAGTTTGAATACAGCCTTAAATAACGGACTCATCATATTAAACCCATAAACGCAACAAAACACTGAAATCTGTAGAAAGAAGACTGTTAACTCCTGTAAAAGAACAACAACCAAAATAAACCTGCAACAAGAGAAATATTGTTAAATCCTGCAGGCTTATGAATCATTTTTTCTCTTGCAGGATTTAAAGTTTTTCCTCTTGTTACAGGCTTATTTTTGTTGTTGTTCTTTTACAGGAGTTAACAGTCTTCTTTCTACAGATTTCGGTGTTTTGTTGCGTTTATGGGTTTAAAATGATGAGTCCGTTATTTAAGGCTGTCTTCTTCTTTCTTGATTTTACTCAAATGTCACATATTCCAGACAATTCGGACTAAAAAGAGAGAGAGACTTGTAGCAAGTCCATCGAATGAGTCAAGACATGTGAAGACTCTTGAACGCCTGTAGCTCTCAAGCCATTTTAAGATTCCTATAAACAGACGATACTTGCATAGCTAACATGTCAGTGTAGACAAGAAAATTCAGTCTGTCAAAATCTGTCGTATACTTCTCATACTTCAAGCGATTTTTATAAAATTGCTTCATTTCAAAGATTTTTCAAAACAGGCCTAAAATCATCGATCAATTTTTGTCATATTCCACCAGGTGCGCAAAAAACTGTTCACCTTTGACTGGCCATAATAAATTGTACAATGGAACGATTTTGAGGATTTATAACATAAACATTTGCAGAAAGCCTGAGTTAGATTCTCCGATTTTTTGAAATTTTAATTTTTTGTTTTTCGAAAACAATGAAAACGACGAAAACCGTCTTTTAAATTTTCTAAAGACTCGACATGAATGGACGACAAATAGAAGACTTTTTCGTGGTGATTTGGGATTTAGAAATCGATAAATTGTAATCTGGTGCATGAGCGAAATGATGAGTGCATTTGCCAAACAATATTTTTTGCATCTGAAGTAATATTTGGCTGATAGATTAACATGTTATATTTGAATATCGGCCTCATTCTTTTTATGCCAAAGCCTGCCAAACGCGTTAGATTTCTCTTTACTTACCAGATAGATAACATGGGTGAGGGGAAACAAGATACCATACACAAATCATACCCGTATCACTATCGTGGATTCTGTCTACTTTTCCTTGCAGGAACCTAAGCTCATCTTCATTCAAATTCCCTCTGTTATTTCACAAAACCGCAAACGAGTACAGCCTCGCTTTTACAGGATACAAAATTAGGCCGTTAGGCCGTTGCAAATTTCTATCAAGATGAAGTTAGGTTGCTGCTTGGAAAAGCAGACAGAAACAAAGATAAAGATACAAGCATGATTTGTGCATGCATTATGTTAAACAATAGCATCTTGTTTTCTCTCACCCATGCAGGTTGTACGATAAATAAAGCCAAGAAATCTAATTTCTCTCCAAAAATTGCTCCACCAGCACTAAGACATCTTTTCCTTGAGCCCAAATTCGATCATGTTTGATATTCTCTGTCTACCAGCATTTGAGGCAGACAAAAAAAGTGCCAAGAAACTCTAATTATCATAGCTTTTTAACAAGATAAAAACATCTTCTTTTCACCAACAGGTTTGGTTCAAGAACCGAAGAGCAAAACACAGACAAAAGGCCAAGCAAGAGAAAGAAAAGAACAAGAAATCAAGTGTGTCAAATTCAAGCGACAAACTCAGTGACTCTGGATCCACGGGTACAGCTAGTCCGGTTAGTACACCTAACACAACCATGAGCACAACATACAAAGCAACAGTAACATCTACAGTAGCATCAAACCCTTCAACCAACATTTGGAGCCCAGCGACAACGAAGCTCAACAACACCATAGCAGATCCGCAGCGGAGCTTTCAGTCTTCCCCTGTTCTTAGCCCTTGCGCAGGAGGGAACACCTCTTATCATGGATACATGCCTGCACAGACAACAAACTCGCAGCGGTATTGTGGAACAAGTCAAGACTATGCGTCCTATATGAGTATGTCCGGGCTGAATGGCATGCAGGTTAACTCCCACGTTCCAACGCATCCAAATCAAGAGATGCTTGAGTTTCAAGACTACCACGCACAAGCTAATAATACTTCGTGGGGCTATGGAGCGACCATGTGAAGCTTTAGTACATGAAGGACTTGTGTTTAATATTATCATCGTGTTCAAGGATGTTTGATGACTGCGTGTGAATGAAACCTCGTCCCCAAGCCAGCGACGCATGTACGAAGGCGAGTCCTGCACAAGAAGGTGGCCAGCTCCAAGATTGAAGCAGAAGCCCGGCAGAAGGGAAGCATGTTACGATGGACTGTTAACCTGAGGACACAGCGTTGTGGAAGACATTCGGCTTAAGAGCTAATGCTTAAACTTTAGAATTCAATGCTTAATCTATATACTGTAAAACAAGATGGGAAACGAACTGCTTGAATTAAGTAATCAAGCACAAAAAGGCCTCATTATGGAACTCTTTTTGGGAGGGTGAGTTCATGTACTAAAACAGAATATATCAAGAATAACACTTCTTCTAATGTAACAACTTTCACTTTCTATGAACTTTATTGGAACATTTTCAACAAATCGAAACAAATCCAATTTTGTGTGACATTACAAAACGTTACTAATATTGATAGCAGATGTTGGTAATTTACAAAAAGTACGAGGATTGCAATGAGGCCCTCTGAGTACAAAAGAGGGATCCAATCACTCTTTTTCACAAACTAGAAATTCTTTGATTACAAAACACACATAAAATGCTAGTCAGACTTTTATTCCTATTTTCATGTAAGTGCAACATTGGCATCAAATCTATATAAAAAAGATTGAACAAATGTTTAATGCATCTATCGTTGGATTTAGGAGCTTGACAGGACTTTAGGTACTTTTTCATTATTCTGTTTGTGAGATTTTTGATTGTTTGCTTATTTTTAAATTACAGCCTGTTTTGTGTTTAAGCCAGTTTTGAGGTTGTGAAGTTATCAAATTGCAAAATTGTAAATCAGAAAGGCTACAGAATTCTGCTTACCGCCATATTATGGACCGAAAGGTATATCACATTTCCAAAATGTGTACGAGATTTNGTTCAAGGATGTTTGATGACTGCGTGTGAATGAAACCTCGTCCCCAAGCCAGCGACGCATGTACGAAGGCGAGTCCTGCACAAGAAGGTGGCCAGCTCCAAGATTGAGGCAGAAGCCCGGCAGAAGGGAAGCATGTTACGATGGACTGTGAACCTGAGGACACAGCGTTGTGGAAGACATTCGGCTTAAGAGCTAATGCTTAAACTTTAGAATTCAATGCTTAATCTCTATATACTGTAAAACAAGATGGGAAACGAACTGCTTGAATTAAGTAATCAAGCACAAAAAGGCCTCATTATGGAACTCTTTTTGGGAGGGTGAGTTCATGTACTAAAACAGAATATATCAAGAATAACACTTCTTCTAATGTAACAACTTTCACTTTCTATGAACTTTATTGGAACATTTTCAACAAATCGAAACAAATCCAATTTTGTGTGACATTACAAAACGTTACTAATATTGATAGCAGATGTTGGTAATTTACAAAAAGTACGAGGATTGCAATGAGGCCCTCTGAGTACAAAAGAGGGATCCAATCACTCTTTTTCACAAACTAGAAATTCTTTGATTACAAAACACACATAAAATGCTAGTCAGACTTTTATTCCTATTTTCATGTAAGTGCAACATTGGCATCAAATCTATATAAAAAAGATTGAACAAATGTTTAATGCATCTATCGTTGGATTTAGGAGCTTGACAGGACTTTAGGTACTTTTTCATTATTCTGTTTGTGAGATTTTTGATTGTTTGCTTATTTTTAAATTACAGCCTGTTTTGTGTTTAAGCCAGTTTTGAGGTTGTGAAGTTATCAAATTGCAAAATTGTAAATCAGAAAGGCTACAGAATTCTGCTTACCGCCATATTATGGACCGAAAGGTATATCACATTTCCAAAATGCGTACGAGATTTTTCATTTGGGATTTTTGCAGATTTTCTTGAAAACAAAAGGATTTTTGCCAAAGGTGTACGGGATTTTTAGAGAGCGGTAGGGGCCTACATAAATTATGATTTCTTTCAAGATTGCACACTTTACTTTATCAGTTTAGGATTTAAAATAATTTTGATAATTTCCAAAAACCTTTCGTAAATTTTCTCAATAAAAATAAGGAAAGAAGCCATAACTCTGAAAGTACTCAAGACGGAAAAGCTCCAACAAACTTAAATATTGCAAAATACGGTTTCTTTCAAGCCAATGAATCAAATAAAAAATGCATAAACAATTTTGACAATCTTTTTTAAGGATTTGACATCTATGTTTTTTAAGCACAGCATTTGGTACAATCAAACAGTCAAAAAACAGAAGGGCAAGTCATTCCAAAATTCTCGTCCATTGTCGTAAAAATCCTAAAAGATCTCCAAAAAAGTTCCAAAAATCTCGAGAATCTTGACCATCTCAAAAATCTTCACAAAATCTTGAAAATACTTTCCATCGTTTTCTCTTGGTAAGGGCCTTAACCAAAAATTTACCATGGGCCCCAAGAGCCTCTGTTACACCATTGCACAAAGTATATTGATTAAGCATTGAAAATAAGATTCGAGATTACCTTATTTATACACTAACATCATTTATTAGTTAGGCAGTTTTGGTGTGTGAATAGTTAACAATAGTTTGAGAATGATATGTGAATTTAGACTTTGTCCCAGTCAGGATATTGCAGTTATCCTTATAATATACATCATCATGATTCTAATCAATGCAAAAGGTCACCAAACATCTCCAGGTACTAAAATTTGTAATTAACATAGAACAACAAAGTATTTCTAACATGCCATTCTACAAAATTTATTGGTGGTTAGCTGCAGCATAGGTTGCAAATCCTTAAAGAATTGATGTAACATAGCTTGATTAAAGCTTGGGCCATTTCTCTCTTATTCTACCGTTGAACTTTGAAGAAATCTTCAATATTGTCAGAATAAGAGGGGTTTTTCCTCTTTTCAAACAATTCTAGAAAAATCTGAACAGCAACTTAACCATCGTAGTTCCTAAACTTCTTGGGGAAACATAGAATCATTTCTAAGAAAACCACAGTTTGTGAATGTATGCAATATGGTATCAAGCAAAAAGTCTTTCAGTCTTTCTGGTTTACGATTTAGAAATTTGATGATGTCACACCTTTAAATGAGTTGAAACATAAAATATGCTGTAATTTAAAAAAACAATGAGATTTAGGAAAATACCAGCGGTAGAATTATAGCAAAGTGGCTAACGTTTATTTCAAGACATACAGTTCAAAGAAATAGGTCGTAGAATTGTGCACCAACCTTTTTCAAAATTTGGAGCCTATGCTGTTCTGCAGTAGTGCAGACCATGTCCTCGAAAGAGAAACAGAAACAGGGTTCTTCTTTTTTACATAGTCAATCAAGTAAAATTTAGTATCATCAAAAAAACGGCATCTGAATGTTTCCATGCTAGTAAAAACGGTAATTTGCAATGTTCTTGACAATATCTTTGCAGAAGTCCATAACTAATGAAGCACTGTTTGTTTCCGGAAAGATTGACCATTCTTCATTCAAATAAAAAACTCTATTAACTAAGATTAAAGAAGGCAATGATGTCTTGATCAAAGTTCCAGAACCTTTTTTTTGTAGCATTGCTTTGTAATCCTACAGTCTGCCTGCTCTCCTCCACGAGGTTTTTTCATTCTGTATTTGCTCAGCGGGTCCCCCTTTCATGATCCTGTGGTCCGTAATTTTTTCAAAAGAAGCCTCACCGAGGAAAGTAAAGCTTACTCACAAGCGTTTTGGACCAAATTTACAAGGACCATCATATCGACCATTGAACCAAAATTACTTTCTGAAAACTGAGGCATCATTGGTGGACTTCTGGTTTCATCTTTTATCGGTATTTTAACTTATAGATCACCAGAAATTTCGTGTTTTAAAATAGTGTCTTGTTTTAATTAGATTGCTTTTAGGTGTGAACTCAAGGATGGAGGGAGAGCATAGGGCTTCAATCTTTAAAAAGGTAGTTATAAAATTCTATTTCATATTTCCTTGAATTGGATTGCTTGAAATGAACCCAGAGTATCTTTCTGTAAATCTGCCGTCGAAATGTTTTGATATCTTGATTAATTTCAAAACAGCGACATTCGTCACATTAGAGGCTGCCACACCATCAATCTTCTGCATCTTAAACCAGAATAGCTGCAAACTTCTCGTTGTCACCATATTTTAGTCCTTTATAAACTATGGTTTTCTTGAAGATTGTATCATTTTGTCCATTGATTTAGGATTTACTATGAATGTGATTTTCTCAAAATTCTCCATGAATCTTTCCAAAAGTAATGAAAATACCACCATTTTGAAATAATCAAGATATCCAGAAATTTCCACGGCAGATTTACAGCAAAATATCCTCAACTCCTTTCAGGCCATTCAATTCAAAGAAAAATGCAATAAAATTTTACACTCGCCCTTTTTAAAGATTTTGAAAGATTTGAGCCTCATTGCTAAGTTTGTTTTTAATCGTTTGTATTTATACCTAAGTGTAATTAATGGTGTCATACAAGAATGAAAATAGATATGATAACGAAATGATAAGTTTGTTTGTTTATAGAATATGACAATGATGTTTGTGAATACGTAAAGTGACTTTGACTGTTTTTCGTATATTTCTAAAAACATGGAATGCAGAATAACCGATTAGCATGGAATGATGGAACAGAATGACGGAAAGTATTGATAACCTAAAGTCTAAATTTTCCTCAATATTGATCCTTCCATTATAAATCACGATTGGAATGAAATTCTAATTGGAGTTAAAGCAACGAGCATGCAGTACATTTTTTATTGCAGATCCACACCTCTGGTAATTTGAAGTACCATAGGTTGCGAATCTCTAGAGATGTGTTTTATTATCTACGTGTTTGCAGATGGTCGTGCATGCAGCATGGCTTCTTCTATGCAGTATAAAGCAGAGTTTGTTTTGAGAATTTAGTAAATTTGCACACTCATGCGGAGTGGTTGCAAATTGAATCTCTCGCCCACCCACCTCTTTCAGCTTTTCATGTTGGATCTTCTTTCTTGTGCAGATAGATGCATCTGGAAATTGTTTTCTAACATGGACGAAGGGACTGGTTTTGTGGGGGAAATGCAAGTTTTCCTTCCTGCTCACCTTCGGAAGGTTTATTTGCTTTTCGGGAGATGGCTAGTTCCCTCAAACCTCTAACTCACCCTATTAATGAGAAAATGTAGCCTTCTACTTGTCTGATGCTTATGAGGATAGATTTACCAAACGTTTGAAATATATCTGAAGAGCAACCAAGCCCCAGCAGCCTTGGACCTATCAATGTGCGAGTAGCTTTAAATCTATGATGGCTCAATTTTGGTTCAACTTTTGAGGCCCAAAACTTTGCCTGCTCACAAACAGAACAAATGAAAGAAATTGTTGTTCGATACAACATTTCTATTCCATCACTATTCCATTTCTATTCCATTCCTCTATTCAATTCCACATTCCACGCTCGACATTTCATCATTCCATATTCCATATTCCATATTCCATGTTTTGGTTAGTCTATTGGATGTTCCATTATTCCATCCACTTCCATGATTCTAT
Source organism: Aurelia aurita complex sp. Pacific (assembly GCA_004194395.1). NCBI lineage: Eukaryota > Metazoa > Cnidaria > Scyphozoa > Semaeostomeae > Ulmaridae > Aurelia > Aurelia aurita complex sp. Pacific. The sequence goes on along the minus strand of REGL01000035.1, from coordinate 386,724 downwards.
ATTCCATGTTTTAGATGTAGAGATTTATTTTTCGTCCAGATTGATTACTTCGGTCCCAGTTTCCGCTACATCTATTGAATTGGATGACGGCACTCAACTTCACTAATATTGAAGGACTTCAAAATCCCACCAAAATTGCAGGAAAATTGGTGCGACCAATCAGATTGCAAGATTTCAAACTTACCAACGAGAAACCAGTACTTCAACCTCGATCCCAGAAACAGCCTCTTTTTATGCTCCCATAGTCAAGTCGCGAAGGAAGATGCGAGATTGCTGTGGTGAAATTCGAAGAAAATTTAATCTTTCAAGTCAGGTTTCCAACGTCAAAGTGAAAGAATCTTAAAGTAATATAAAGAAGAAGCACTCATCTTGGCACTGGTATGTTTTATTTTCTCTAGTTCTGCAATAAAACATGCATTTGAGGCGTTTTAGTATCAGTGAATTGGGATTCGTGTTGAAATGGCCTTCCTTCTTGGGAACCCTCGACTTCAGAGAGAGGTTCATCAATTTCTGGCCGACATTTCTATAGTTATAAAATAAGTCGTAGTCGTTGTGATTGTCAGTTTATCCAGGAACAAAACTAAAACCATTGTAATATGTCTAGGCCTCATCCGATAGAGCAGCGTGAAGCCTTGCTTTCAGCAGAGTTACCTGTCCCGGCGGGTGATGAATCGGAAAAACGTGGGGAAAACGTTGACAAGCTTTATTCATGTCTTTAACAAATTGGTTTCTTCAAGAATTCCTTGCACAGGAAAAGGGCTAAATTAGATGGGAAAATTCATTCGGTCGAAATCGGTGTTTCTGTTTCATAACTACAGGCCATTTTAATAAAGTCTTGTTTTTGCAAGATTCCTAAAATGGCCTAAAATTGGCCTTCAATCAGATTCATGTTCATGGACGTGCTTAAACTTCTAACTACTTCAGTCATTGGAATTTCCGAACGGGCGGAATTTTAGACAATAAAATGTCGCTTAACCGTAACTTTCTATTCAATACCAAAGCGACTTTTCCTCTCGCATACATTAGAAATTCCGCCCGCTCGGAAAATTCCACTGACTGGAAATCAGCCTTTAAACAATGACAAACGTACTGTTTCTCCCTCTTCAAACAAATATCAGCAACGCATAAATACATTGTGTTAGAGCACAAAAGACAAAGTATTATTATTCATTTTTTATCCCTAGGGGACGGAATATTCATTTAATAGTAATTGCTAGAAAGCAGAAATTCCTTATGAAAACAATACCTTTTCACCAAAATAGATCTATCACAAATCGCAAATAAATAACTGAAAGAAATGACAAATTCCATTCCCATTGGAACGAAATTCATATTGGGGCGGGGGCTGATAATTCATGCGAGTAGCCTGTCATGCGAGCGGAGCGATGAAAAATTGGGGTCCGGGGGGGGGGGCTTGCCTCCGAGAAAGTTTTTCATGGCCACGCCCTTTAGATCGTTGGAAAACGCCCCATTGTTGGAGAATTCAAAGGATCAAATCTTATGGGGGTTTTTCGGGAAAATTTTGAAAAATGGAGCTTCAATTTCACGACGATATGGATTATATTTCAAATTCCACAAATATCAAAGATGATTGCTTGATAAATTCTAATAACTTCCTCGAATATAGATGAGTTTAAATCTTCAATTCATCTTCAAATGCCCGTGAATAACAATAATAGAAATATTTTGCAAAGGAATTTTGAGTCTCAGATCTTTATCAAGGCGTAAAAAGGTGGGTGTAAAATTCAATGACCTATTTCTTCTGCTTGAATGGCTTGAAACAAACTTCAGAGACTTTTCTATAATTCTACCGTTGGACTTTTCAGAAATTTGAATATTTTTGGAAATTACAGCGTATCTTACATTTCAACTCATTTGAGGCTGTGACGTCATCAAATTTCTAAATCATAAACCAGATGAGTGACAGACTTTTGCTTGATACAATATTGTGGGTATTCATAAACTATGGTTTTCTTCTAAATTATTTCATGTTACAATTAAATGTTTAGAAATTACGATGGTTTTAAGATTTTTTTAAAATTATTCTTGAATTTTTGAAAAAGAAGAAAACACTCTAATTCTGAGAATACTGAAGATTTCAGAAAAGTCCAATGGCAGAATCATTGCAAAATAGCTAAAGTTTCTTTGAAGCTATTCAGTTCATCAAAATAGGTCATTGAATTTTACACCAGCCTTTTACAAGATTTGGAAGCTATGCATTTTGAGTCATCGAAAATCTCAGATGACATCTAATTTGAGACGGACTTCAGTTCTCTAAAGATCTTCTCTTGAGACTTAAGGCTGATTTCCAGTCAGTGGAATTTTCCGAGCGGGCGGAATTTCTATTGTATGCGAGAGAAAATGTCGCTCTGGAATTGAATAGAAAGTTACGGCTGAGCGACCTTTTATTGTCTAAAATTCCGCCCGCTCGGAAAATTCCACTTACTGGAAATTAGCCTTTAAGGCTGATTTCCAGTCAGTGGAATTTTCCGCGCGGGCGGAATTTCTATTGTATTCGAGAGAAAATGTCGCTCTCTGGCATTGAATAGAAAGTTACGGCTGAGCGAACTTTTATTGTCTAAAATTCCGCCCGCTCTGAAAATTCCATTGACTGGAAATTAACCTTAAGATGATGGATTGTAAATTATGAATAACTTTGCAAAATTAAGTTATACCCTCATTCAGGCAACGGACTTTAATTTTTCAAGTCGTTGATAGGTTGATAGGTACTGTTTTTGTGCCGCAATTTTTGAAAGAGTAAACAATTTTCTGACTCACCCAGTAAAATCAACAGCAACTAATACAAACAAATTATGATAACATATTGGTAATGCACTCAACGGTACATGAACTACCGGGTGTCCCAAAGGATACTTCTGCATTGTCTCTGTTTGGACCAATCGTATTTCATCAGCGGAGCCATCAGCATTGAGGTTGCTGATTTAACCATGTAGATGTGGATGTACTATAGGTGACTGTCAAAAATTAGTACAATGCATTGTCTCTGTTTGGACCAATCGTATTTCATCAGCGGAGCCATCAGCATTGAGGTTGCTGATTTAACCATTACAATACAACAATTAAACAATACTTCTGTTTAAAAAATCACCAAAAATTGATTATCAAACTTTTTATAAAATTTTCTTTTTGGCTTGATTTGTCAAAGACCCAAAGATATTTCTTCTAGATGCTAAAATATTTGCTTTTGATGCAACAAGATGGAAAAGTTACACATTGAAAAACCTTATTTTCAGCTATACTTTTTAAGCAAATACTCAATCTTGCCTAACAGTCAAAATTTTCAGATTTTCATCGTCAGCGAAGTCTCCAATGATAGTGTGCATTTCTTTCTGTCATTTATGACCAAACTAGGAGCTTTATATGCGCAAAGAAATTGACCTGGCAAGCATGGATGCTTTTTTGCAGTATGATTTAAAACCAGGTAGCCCTAAAAAGAGCTAAATTTGTTAATCTTATACCAATTACGAGGTCGGTTATCTCTGGGAAATAATTTGGTCCTTGATCTAATTGGCGAAAAAATAAAATTGAAGATCGGTCATTTAATCAAATTTTGGTGATTTTCAAACGAGAGTACTTTTTTTGGGACACCCGGTGGTGGGTAGGAAAATTCTCAATCTAAAAGGATTTTCAAATTCATTCTACCAAAAATTTGTTTGTCAGGTTTGAGTACTCTGCTTGATTTTTTTTGACCAATTGTGACCTAGAAAAAGCTAAACCAAAATTTTATGGAAATTTTCATCTCATTGGTTTTGAATGGTGAAATTGATTAATTCAAATTTTAGTTGAATATAAAATTTGGAGAAAAGGTATATTCAAAGTTCAACCATTTGCCATAAACTTTATCAAAAGATTGCATTTTCTTTAAAAGGATAAATGATATTTGGTGCAGAAAAGTTCTTATAAATCATAAATTTATTCAGAAATGGATGAATGGGCAGTAAGAGATCTGGTTTAAACATTTTGAACCAATATAGAGAATTTTAACAGTTCTTGAGGGAAAGATTTATTTTTCATTCAATAACTGAAACTGTGCTTGAAAATGTTCCAGGCATTACTTCCATTACAGGGTGTTCCAAACCCAATTTTAATCAAGCTTTCTTGAAAATGATCTTATTTGAATTAATTTTACGCATACGTCTGAATGAAAATTCATGCTTTCTCTAATGATATGCAGTTTTGATTCATTAATTGCATTCATTTGTCATTCAATTTACATTTTGATAAATATAGCCTATTTCAGATGGTAATGAAAGGTTCAAAAGCAATCTTGAATTCTAAATGAGGCAAGAGTACCGTCATTCAATTCAAAAATTCTTGTGGGCTTTGCCTAAAACTGTAAACGACTGCCTCAAATCAAGGGCGCCTACCTTTTAGGAAGTGTGTTTATTCACGGTACTTTACGCGTAGTAATTGGTGTCCTATGACCCAGTCCTGTTAATCTTTGTATATCATAGTTTTTCTAGTTACAGGGATTTTCAAATTCTAACGTCTGTTAGAGTTGACCAATCAAAAATCACGCTGTCTGATTCCATGTGGCTAGATCGTATAACAGTTGATATCGTGTTACATAAACAACGGAATTTGAAACCACAAAGTTATTCATACGTCATCTTGACCTTGAGAGGACTGACTCTGTGTACTTCTGGGTCACGGTACGGTTCTAGGACACTCTCTGTACTGGGTCACAGGACACCAATTACTCTACATTATTGGGAATAAACACACTTCCTACAAGGTAGGCGCCCTTGCTCAAATTGATTCAAGTTTCAACGAAGGTGGCCAAAAATTGTATTTCTGTATGTCGGTATGGCCAAATGTACGTGATATTGAATAGTTCATTTTTAGCTGCTTTGGCGTGGCCTGTGTACCAGATGCCTGGGGTATATCAGGAAATAAGACTCTTTGCTAGTTCCAAATTTGAGAAATGATATTGTACCTGAAATTATGAGACAAATCTAGAAAAATAAGTTAAAGCTTCAAAGTATCACAAATTGGCTGCGTTGCTTCCCCTGTGCGATTTCTCAAAAAATCGCTACATTTTTTCCATGAGCAATCCGAAGTTAAAATTTTGGCCAAACAGCCTGTGCTTGTTCAAAGTTTGTTTATGCCAAAATTGATAGAAACTTCTCATTTTCTTTCCCTCATGGACTCGAATTCTCAATTTGGGCCTAATTGACTTTTGAACAAGCATGGCGTTTGGTTTCTTGCTAGCTACGAGAAGCTAAAGGTTTGGAAACTAAAGCAAAAGACACAGGAATGTATCATTGAATTACTAGTCTATAAAGAATGCTTTAAAGCCTAGAAAGGTCTAAAGTTTTGTTGATTAATGGGCTCTTGGTCTTTAGGTTGATTACTGTGCTTTTGGCCTAAATTTCTATCTTCCGATTGCCCCATGATTTGTCTGTGAAGGTGAAGGTGAAGTTGAGGTTTTTAGCACCAAGCGCTGGGATCACAGAAGTAGCTAAGCGCTAATCGAGTCCGCGACCCGTTGTCATGACGCTCAATTGGCGATGCTCTACCAGGTATCGAACCCTATCGAACCCTGTCCGCCTGACTGTTCTGACTGCAAAGTCAGAGGACTACGCCACTGCGCCACAACACCTTCATGTTATTCTGACATACCGGTACTTGAGTGAAATTAATTCATTGAAGGTTAGTCTTTTTTCTTGCAGCAATATTTACAAACTTTTAGTTGTACGTATATGTTATTATTTGCTATCCTAAAGATATAATGAAAGATCTTTGATATGACATTGCTGTGAATATTACTCAAGCCTGAAAAATGCACTGCCATCATGCTAATTCCATTCTGTTGGGAACAACAAGGACAGATAATGTTACAANATGGCCTAAGTTTTGCTGCGAAACGCGGAAGTAAACACAACGACGGCACCTGATTGGTCAATCATAGGAGAAAATGCGATCTGATCAGAGCGTGAGTCAGAACCCCACGGGATCTTTTGACAAAAGAAAAGATTTGACGGCTATGCTGGACGTGCTTAAACTTCTAACTACTTCAGTTATTGGAATTTCCGAACGGGCGGAATTTTAGACAATAAAATGTCGCTCAACCGTAACTTTCTATTCAATACCAAAGCGAATTTTCCTCTCGCATACAATAGAAATTCCGCCCGCTCGGAAAATTCCACTGACTGGAAATCAGCCTTAAACAATGACAAACGTACTGTTTCTCCCTCTTCAAACAAATATCAGCAAGGCATAAATACATTGTGTTAGAGCACAAAAGACAAAGTATTATTATTCATTTTTCATCCCTAGGGGACGGAATATTCATTTAATAGTAATTGCTAGAAAGCAGAAATTCCTTATGAAAACGATACCTTTTCACCAAAACAGATATATCACAAAATCGCAAATAAATAACTGAAAGAAATGACTATTTTCATTCCCATCGGAACGAAATTCTTATTGGGAGGGGGCTGATAATTCATGCAAGTAGCCTAACGTGTGAGCGGAACGATGAAAAATGGGGGTCCGGGGCTTGCTCCAGAGAAACTGTCTCTTGGCCACGCCCTATAGACCGTTGGAAAACGCCCCATTTTTGGAGAATTGGCCATTAAAAGCAAAGGATCAAGTCTTATGGGGGTCTTTTCGGGAAAATTTTGAAAAATGGAGCTTCAATTTCACGACGATATAGATTATATTTTAAATTCCACAATATAAAAGATGATAGCTTGATAAATTCTAATAACTTCCTCGAATATAAATGAGTTTAAATTTTCAATTCTCCTGCAAATGCCTGCGAAGAACAATAACAGAAATATAAGGCAAAGGAATTTTGTGTCATCGAAAATCTCAGATGACATCTAATTTGAAACGGACTTTAGTTCCCTAAAGCTCTTCTCTTGAGACTAAGACGATGGATTGTAAATTATTAATAGATTTGCAAAATTAAGTTATACCCTCATTCAGGCAACGGACATCTAATTTTTCAAATCGTTGATAGGTTAATAGGTACTGTTTTTGTGCCGCAATTTTTGAAAGAGTAAACAATTTTCGGACTCACCCAGTAAAATCAACAACAGCTAATAAAAACAAATTACGATAACATAGTGGTAATGCACTCAACGGTACATAAACTACTGGGTGTCCCAAAAAAGTACTCCTGTTTAAAAAATCACCAAACATTTATTATCAAACTTTTGATAAAATTTTCCTTTTGACTTGATTTGTCAAAGACCCAAAAATATTTCTAGATGCTAAAATGTTTGCTTTTGATGCAACAAGATAGAAAAATTACACATTGAAAAACCTTATTTTGAGCTACACTTTTTAAGCAAAATACTCAATCTTGCCTAACAGTCAAAATTTTCAGATTTTCATCGTCATCGAAGTCTCCAATGATAGTGTGCATTTCTTTCTGTCATTTATGACCAAACTAGAAGCTTTATATGCACAAAGAAATTGATCTGGCAAGCATAAATGCTTTTTGCAGTATGATTCAAAACCAGGTAGCCCTAAAAAGAGCTAAATTTGTTAATCATAAACCAATTACAAGGTCAGTTATGTCTGGGAAAATTATTTGGTCCTTGATCTACTTGACAAAAAGATAAAATTGAAGATCGGTCATGTAATCAAATTTTGGTGATTTTTCAAACGGGAGTACTTTTTGGGACACCCGGTAGTAGGTAAGAAAATTCTAAATGTAAAAGGATTTTCAAATTCATTCTACCAAAAATTTGTCTGTCAAGTTTGAGTACTCTGCTTGATTTGTTGTGACCACTTGTGACCTATAAAAAGCTAAACCAAAATTTTATGGAAATTTTCATCTCATTGGTCTTGAATGGTGGAATTGATTATTTCAAACTTTAGTTGAGAATAAAATTTGGAGAAAAGATCTATTCAAAGTTCAACCATTTTACCATAAACTTTATCAAAAGATTGTATTTTCTTAAAAAGGACAAATGATGTTTGATGCAGAAAAGTTCTTACACATCATAAATCTATTCAGAAATGGATGAATGGGCATTAAGAGATCTGGTTTAACCATTTTGAACCAATAAAGAGAATTTCAACAGTTCTTGCGGGAAAAATTAATTTTTCATTCAATAATTGAAACTGTGCCTGAAAATGTTTTAGGGATTACTTCCATTACAGGGTGTTCCAAACCCAATTTTAATCAATCTTTTTTGAAAATGATCTTATTTGAATTAATTTTACGCATACGTTTGAATGAAAATTCATGCTTTCTCTAATGAAATGCAGTTTTGATTCATTAATTACATTCATTTGTCATTCAATTTACATTTTGATAAATATAGCCTATTTCAGATGGTAACGAAAGGTTCAAAAGCAATCTTGAATTCTAAATGAGGCAAGAGTACCGTCATCCAATTCAATAATTCTTGTGGGCTTTGCCTAAAGCTGTAAACGACTGCCTCAAGTTGATTCAAGTTTCAACGAAAGTGGCAAAAATCTATTTCTGTATGTCTGTATGGCCAGATGCACATGATATTGAATAGGTCATTTTTAGCTGCTTTGGGATAGCCTGTGTACCAGACCACTGGGGTATATCAGGAAATAAGACTCTTTGCTAGTTCCAAATTTGAGAAATAATATTGTACCTACCGGGTGTGCCAAAATAAACTATGCACGTTTGGCAGGCCACAATACATCGTAAACTGAACCGATTTTATAGATTTATGACTTAATCTTTAGCAGAAAGCCTGAATTAGATTCTAGAATTTTTTGCAAATTTTTCCCTTTAAGTTTTTAGAGCTAGAAGCGAATTTCTTAAAATGTTCGTTTTCGAAACATGGAAAACGATAAAAAAACGTCTACCAAATTTTAAAAGATTCAACATGAATGAACAAAGAGAAAACGTTTTCAAGGGGATTTGGGCGTTTAGTGCGAACTCTCATATAGCAGATTACAATTGGTCGATTACTAAATCGCAAATCACCACGAACAAGTTCTCTCTTTGTCCATTCATGTCGATTATTTAGAAAATTTGATCGATGTTTTTTTATCGTTTTCAGTGTTTTCGAAAACTAAAATTTTAGGAAACTCGCTTCTAGCTCTAAAAACTGAGATTGAAAAAACTTGCAAAAAAATCCCAGTATCTAATTCAGGCTTTCTGCTAAAGATTAAGTCACAAATCTTCAAAATCGGTCCAGTGTACGATTTATTGTGGCCTGCCAAACGTGCATAGTTTATTTTGGCGCACCCGGTATTATATTATATTATATTATATTATATTATATTATATTATATTATATTATATTATATTATATTATATTATATTATATTATATTATATTATATTATATTATATTATATTATATTATATTATATTATATTATATTATATTATATTATATTATATTATATTATTATATTATATTAATATTATATTATATTGATTATATTATATTATTATATTTAGAAAAATATTCACAAAGATTAGAAGTGTCGCCCATTATGTCCATGTCGTCGCAAAGTTCTGAGTTAGATCCAAAAAAGAGCAATCAATGAAAAAAACAAGTAGCCAGATTACACCACCAACTAAATGAGAAAAAAGATCACAGAGTATTGACCTTTTTTCGTAAACTCTTTGGAAGCTGATATGTTGAAGCGACTGGAAACTTATCTGGTAAACTGATGGACATTGCTCTGTATAAATCTGTATCTGTTTTGGCATAAACGTTGCAAATAACCGAAACATACAAATTTTTTACTCTTAGAACTTTGAATCAATCATTTAATTTCTTGTTTTCTTGTAGTTGGATCACCGGGACTCGATGTGAAATACACAAGTAAGTAAGAAATCCTCTGCATCTATTTTCTAAAAATTTTCCCCGAAATGAACGTGGTAGTTGGAAAGTGCAACTTTGTGATAACTCCAGGAGAAATACGACAAACATTTTCTCTTCAAATATTTATTTAAAAACCCATTTGAAGACACAAATTAGACTGATTACTTGTTCGTAGCTATTGCTATTGATAGAATGATGGACGCTCAAACTTCGATTCATGGACTTTCCTGCTGATGGAGTTTCCTGCATCAGTCCAAGATTGCTTGATGGCAACCCCATCTCGAAAATAAATGCAAACACCTCCAATTGGGTCATCATAACAATAGACCTCGCAACTAAAACCTTTGAAACTTTGATATAGATATCTTCATTGCTGATTGTACTGTCAAGCATCGTTTCGGAGCAAGCAATGATGTCGTAATGATGTAAAGAGTTTTTTACTTTAATTAGAGGGATTGTCGCACTTCCGGGGCACAAATGCTTTTTAAGTTCCAACCGCAAAATTTTAGTATGATTGGCAGGACCCGGATTAGATTCAATATCTCCAGCTTTTAATAAGAAAATATTCATAGTGATGTGTTGTTCAGGAAACAATGTGTCAAGAAACTTGCATATGACAACTACGTGAATAAAACTCTATAACNTTGGCCTTTGTGTTGATTACTGTGCTTTTGGCCTAACTTGCTATCTTCCGATTGTTCATGATTTTTCTGACATACCGGTACTTGAAATTAATTAATTGAAGGTTAGTCTATTTTCTTGCAGTAATATTTGTAAAATTTTAACTTTGTACGCATATTTTATGATTCATAGAATTGAGCTCAGGAATTTATAAAATTTTTAACAACATTTTGTACGAAAGATAATTTTTTTATCCTAGAGATATAACCAAAGATATCTGATATAACATTTCTGTGAACATTACTCAAGAATGAGGATGCACTGCCATCATGCTAATTCCATTCTGTTGTGAAAGACTTTCGAACGGCTTGTAAGATGAGAATGATACGACGAATTTTGACCACCTAAATTTTCCTATCTAAATTGGCATTTTTACCTATTCAGTGATTAGCATTTTGAATTGATTTGGTAAACAGCTAGAAAACTACTCGCTTGCAAATTGTTCTACTTATTTGACACACCCATTTTTGATCACAGGGAAACTAAGTAGTTATGACATCCATATTGAGGGCCGGCATGTTAATAGATTTACTCTTAATCTGTCTGACGGAATTATACTTTGCAAGTATCGATAACTAATCATTTTAACTCTTGTATATTCTCACGGTTTCTAAGATGAAAAACCCTAATTATTCTCTCGTTACTATGATGAGTTCTCGCGATGAGTCGAGAATTTTGTTTACCGAAATACCGTGTTGCATTCTGCAAAGAAGTTTAGATTTCCGTTGGCTTCGCTTAAGATATCCGAAGACTTATTTCTAAACGTCTTATCGCTTTAACATCTTTAGATATTATCCCTTCGACTTATGGCTTCTAGATCTTTCTAATTCTTATTGAATTCATTTTTTCAATAATCTTATGTTTATCATCGGAACGAGAAATGCAAAAGAATTCCGCTGAAATTAGACTCTACTTTAAAGACTGCAAAAGGATTTTAGTTAGAAATCTTCAGTATTTACTAACCAATGCCTAAACCTTTTCAAAAAGTGGTTCTAAATTTTTGAATTCACAGACTATTCAGTCTTTTCTCAGTTTTAGGCGTACAAACCAATACTATGCCACTAACTTGGTCAGCAAAAATTTCATATTGGGCGAGCTGGATAAATTTAGCGATCATCAGCACCACAAAATTGTCACATTTGGTCGCGAATTTGATTTCAAGACTCAATTTCATATGACCCTAACTCTTACACCCAACACTAAATTGCATCCTTTCGAGGAATCATCAAAGACGGTAGCTCTGCAACAGTTATATTAATTTGCCTAATAGCCTCAGCAGCATTCGTAGCTTTTACACTTTGATTGTCATTGGATGAATTTATATGATTTGACCTCATCATCATCATTATGTATTCGCACAATCATCATCATCATCATTCCCATTATCATTATCGTTCTCTGTTTATATCTAACTAAAAGTAGTGTTTGTCGCACAAGCTTGTCTGGTCTATCTAATGTCTAAATTTAACTTTTTAACAGAAAAATTTAGAGAAAATTTCAAATTGTTTGTACTTTCTGTATCTTAAAGGCAGTCTGTCATGCATCTGATTGGCCGCAACAAAATCAGAGCTCAACACAACGGATATCTTTGTGAGTCTGTGAGTTTGGAATAAAGCAAGGCTGATCGTTATCACTTTCTACGGTCATAGAATGTCATCAGGATCAGTAGCCATTCAATTCTCCAATTCGTTGTATTGTTCTTATCACCCAATTAGATGCGTGACAGACTGCCTTTAATCATTTTAAAGCAGTTCCGTGTTTCTAGATCAAAACAGAAAAGAAGAAGTTTCAGATTTTCGCATGAGTTTTCAGGATTTTTTATAAGAAAATTAGCATTTTAGAGACAGAACTGATTTCTTCATCTTTGTGAAGCCCAAACGTGACGATGCAATGACAGGGCAAGAATCGTACCTCCATTGTATTCGCAGGAAATATTTCTGCACCAAAAAAGGCTACTTCAGCAATTTTGTCAATGCTTGTAGGCTCTTACTTTACTGATGGGTACCAAAAATTTGATCGCAGGGTTTCAGGGTTGCTATGTATTTCTATGCTCCTCAGGCATCGTCTCATAATCTTTGTTCGTTGTTTGTAAATGTATGTGTATATAAAAACAAAAAAAATTGAACATACGTACATTGGTCACATTTCTAAAACAAACCACAGTCTAAAAATTTCAAGTCCCTTTGTGCCAATCATTAAGAAACATTCATTTTTCAATTCGAAAATCTTTGAACAAAATGTATTCCGATGCTGTCGGAACGTTTCTCTGTTTGAATCCAAGGTCTGTTTCGGAGTATTTCCTTCTGCAGAACTTGATATTACCAAAATTAAGATAAACGTTATACAATAGCCAGGGCATAGTAGGTAAGTTGGTGATGGGTCTTCCAGAAAGAGTGAGCTTTGGGAATTCTAGGAATTAAGGAAGTCTTACTACCAAGCTTCTACACTTTCATCCGAAGATGCTTTCCGAAAGTTTGCCACTAAAATTTAGAAAATCTCTCCTATGTCCCAACGAAAATTCAGATAAATAATACTTTGATCTTGGCACTCTGATCTTATAGCATTGGCATGTTGTTTTGAGCGATGGGGACTCTGAGCGAGGAGCAGCACTGGAAATGGCATTTGTTGTTGTTGTTGTTGTTGTTGTTGTTGTTGTTGTTGTTGTTGTATTCTCGGTTGGGATTTCTGTTTTTCTGCATTAACCTGACATCTAATGCGAAACAGGCGCTAGCATTTATCAATAATAATCATTTTATATGTGTAGCTTTTTGTGATTTTAGATTTAGTTTTAATTTAGTGGTATGTTCGGTGTGTGATGGCCATGAGGTACCCGGTGTCCCAAAAGAAAGTACTCCTGTTTAAAAACCACCAAAAATTGATTATCAAACCTTTCATAAAATTTTCTTTTTGAGTCGTTTTGTCAAAGACCCAAAAATATTCACAGATGATAAATTTTTGCTTTTGATACAGCAAGGTCGAACAATTACACGTTGAAAAACCTCATTTTGAGCTATAATTTTAAGCAAAATACTCCATAAGAGTCAAATTTTTCAGATTTCTTATCATCATTGAAATCTTTAATGAGAGTGCGCATTTATTTCTGTCATTTATGACCAAGCGAGAAGCTTTACATGCACTAAGAAATTGATCTGACCATCATCAATGCCTTTTGCAGTACGATTCAAAATCAGGCAGCCCTAAAAAGAGCTAAATTTGCTCATTTTAAAACCAATTACAAGATCAGGTATATCTTGGAAAATAATTTGGTCCTTGATCTACGTCCCAAAGAAAAAAAAATTGAAGATCGGCCGTGTAATCAAATTTTGGTGATTTTTCAAACGGGAGTACTTTTTTGGGACACCCAATAGTAGTTGCCCTTTACTGATCGTATGGTATCGTCCTCGTAGTGTTGTAAAGTATTTTGTATGTGATGCTTTTAATAACTTGTCTACTGAAAATTGCACCTAAACATTTTTTATACATATACTATATATTCCATCAAAAATTTTACAATACATCTTCAGGATTATTTTACCTATAACTCAAAAGATGTCATGAGAAAAACTCCAATATAGTAGCTGTTACTAAAAAGAACTGAGCAGAACCGTTTAGAGTGACTAATTGGGCGTTTGTCGAGGAAAGGAAATATTCGCAGGCAAGAAGTTAAAGGGCAATTACAGAAGGCAAAACAATGGAAAAATTGATTGCAGATTAAGTAAAGAAGATTTAAGATGGCATTTGCATAAATAATGAATTCACATCAGTCGCATTTTCGTCAATAACTGTTCGCATAAGCGAAGATTTATGCCTTTAGATTTCATTTGATCTGCTTGCGTGAACAGCAAGGAAATATAATTCCGTCTTCCAGAGTCATACTAATCAGATTGTAGAGAATATTAGGAGATTTTGGTAGTGCGGAATAATTGATNAGAAAATTTCAAAAATTCTTTCGTCTTTCGGCTATCAAGTAGAATTCTATTCATTCCGATTCTTCCAGTACCCTAGGTTCTATGATTTTTAAAAAGCCTGAACTATTTTTGGCGTGTCCAGTGCATACATTTCTCTAACATCCATCTGTTCATTTCATTTCTCTGACATCAATTCATTTTTCTTATATTTTCTTATTCGATCACTCACTCAGTTAGACTATACAATGCGCAATGAGCATTTCACCTCTCTCTGAAATTATGATAAATTATTTTTTTTTTAATTGCTAAACTTTGCCATCCTATGGTAATAAATTAGCAGAAAATATCTTTTACTGGCGAATGAATTAAATGAATTAAATCGCTGAGGAACTTGACATATAAAGAGCGCCTTATTGCCCTTGATCTCCCAACCCTTGCATGTAGAAGAACTCGAGGAGATATGATAATGGTTTTCAAAATCATGAAAGGTATCATTGACTTGAACTATACACATTTCTTAAAGTTAAATACAGTGAAAACACAGAGGACACGAGCTCAAGCTGTTTAAGCAAAGAAATCGCTTGAACGTAAGACAGAATTTCTTTTCGCAAAGAATCGTAGAATCATAGAACAAGTTACCAGAATTCATTATCAGCAGTTCAACAGTATTGAATTTTGGAAAACTTTATGATAGCTTCCACTACGAACGCAAACTCAACTTTAAGGGTTTTATAGGCTGCGAGCCTCCTATTCCCTTATTTGATATATTATTATTATTATTATCAAAACTGTTATTTTCATCTCTTAGATGCAAGTGCAAAAAGTTAGAAACAGAGTTGAACTTTGGAAAAATCAGGAGAAAATATTTTCTTTGATTGATTACAATTTTTGAAGTAGAATGCCGAATTATCAAAGTATGATTTTTCAAATAAAAGTACAAGGTATTAAACTAGGGTTTTGAATTTTGTAATTTTTATAGATGCAGTGAAGGATTTTATCTTTTTATTCCAGGATGTTGTAGAGCTTCTTGAAAAAAGAGTCAAGTCAAGATATTCTCATCGAAGTATCCTCACATTTAGTCAAATTGATTTTGAAGAGTACATGAATATGATCAGGTTAGTTCTTGCCAAAACATTTTGGTCGATTCTGCTTAACTCGGGGGTATCTTGACCTGCCATCTGACCGGCACGTGCCACTTTGCTTGCAAAATCCTACCCATAATTCTACAAATTTTTAAGAATTTAGCGTCATGATTTCACAAATTTAATGAAAGTCTAGCCAGAGCTGCACCCATAATTCTGCAAAACGTTAGAAAATGATATCAACAGTTTGGCGTTTTTTTTAAGTACTCCTGAAAATTGCGCGTCCCTGTGCCACAAAGTGCCATACTAAGACAAACTTCACATACCTTCATACCTTCATACCTTCATGAAAGCAAATATAATGATCACAGCATGTACTTAAAGGGCTTAGCTATCTTTTGAAATGTTGCTTGATCAGTTTAACCCTATCTCACCTGGGCGTTTTGAAGCGGTCAATACCTGAGGGGGGGTGGATTCCACCCCCCCTCTTTTTCTTCGCTGTTGTAGTAGCTACAATCTTTAGAATTGGTAAATATGTATACTTTGATGCAAACAATCAAAATGGCATGATTAAATCAAATTATCTCTATTGTTCTCGTTGCTATGACAATAAGAAGATTTTAAGTTATGATTATCATGATTGTTACCAACATGATTGAAACAATGAAATGAGGCACTAAATTGAAATATTTTGTTTCCAATTGAGTTGGATATCATCAAATACATGTTTAAGTATAATTTTGCATATATTTGAGATTAAAATTTGCAACAATTAAAAAAAAGTATACAAATTTTGTTGACTACACAGTAAAACATTGGTTGCCATGGTTACGAGGCTATATTTAGCATCTTGAAATTTTCATCATTCGATACAGTATAGATATAAAGTCAAAGTAGCGGAGTCTTGGCATTCTGCATTGCATATTCTAGCATAGGTGAAAAAAAGTTTGGTTGGGGGGGTGGAATCCGCCCCCCCCAGGTGAGATAGGGTTAAAGGAAAGTTAACCAAAACGTAGCAGTGCCATACCATTAACAAAAAATTGATTTTTTCTCCTGAAAATGACATTATTAAAAGAAAGAATGTTGTATAGTCAAAGAATTCTTGCCTTGTTTTTAGGTCAAAATCATAGACCATCAATCCTAGGTGGGAAAGCAAAATCCACCAAGAATTTCATTGAACATCAATGAGAGCAATGCTTGGTGTTTCATCAAAATTGTTCGTTGCAATTGCTTTTAATTTATAATTAGTTTGCAGCTGATTTGCACAAAGTTCATTGTGAATTTGTTCTGACTATGTTTCAGATTTAGTAGTTTGTGAATTAATATTTGTAAAAAATTGAATTAAAATTTAGCAAAAAAATTAACTTAATTGAGTTTAATTAAAGAATTTTTCAAACCAGTTTGCAGCAGTTTTTAAGCTTCCGATTAACTTGCAAATTTTCACAAACTCCATACAAGCTTGCAAACTCTGAAAGAATAATAGAGCATGCCCAATGCAAGCTGATTGCAAAGTTTTCTCACATTGTAGTTTCTGGCAAGGGTAGGCATTTTGAATAAGGTAAGCATCAGTTTATACTTTTTATCTTTATATTTATTTTCGTTTCTTTCTGACAATCGTATTTTTTTCGTTTGAGAAATCACCTCTAAGGGGATCATTATGGAACTAAAGTCAATTCGACCTTTTAATGCTATCCCTGCCACTACAGGGTGTTTTTAAAGGTATTTATTTAATTTGTATTAACATTTTAATGTATCTACAGGGTGTCCCAAAATAATTGTGCCCCGTTTGTCTGAAGATTGTGACAAAACGGCAAAAGATTCTCGAAAAACTTTTGCACGATGGTACTCTTCAGATGTTCAATTAAAGTTGGCTACCATTCCCATGAAAATCCGTTGAAAAATGATCGAGCTATGACCTTCAGGAGCCCAAATTTGCCCGCTCACTGAAACCAGCAGTCGGCCATTTTGTTTTACTATTTTGCAGCGATAAATAGCTTCATGGATTGAAAATGAAACAGCAGCCTCCAGTGTCATAGCTCTCGTGAAAATTCCGATAATCCTCGGAGTGTTCCACTATTTCTGACCTCACAGAAATGTTTTCTTACCTCACATGAAGATACTTATCACTGCAAAATAGTAAGACAAAATGGACGACCGCTGGTTTCAATCATCAGGCAAATTTGGTCTTCTGAAGGTCATAGCTCCATCATTTTTCAACGGATTTTTGCGGGGATGGTAGCAAACTTTAATTGAATATCTGAAGAGCAACATCGTGCAAAAGTTTGGTTAGAATCTTTTGCCGTTTTGTCGCAATCTTCAGGCAAACAGGGCACAATTTTTTTGGGACACCCTGTATTTTCAACTTTTAAATCATTGTAAATTTTTAATTACGTGGAAAATTGATACATAAATACATACACTTACCTCACATAAGTATTGCACCACCTTACCCAAAATGGCGCCCGAAAGTGTCTTGCAGCCCAATCAACAA
>REGL01000035.1:357913-368224 GCA_004194395.1 Aurelia aurita complex sp. Pacific | reverse complement strand
ACGCTCCCAAAATCTTGTGCAGTGTTGTCCGGAGGTTTTTGCTAATTTATCAAAGAAACCAACAAAATTACGTTTCATTTTCTTATGAATGAAAAGCAAACGAATTAACAATTCTTTTCCCACCAAAACCCCCGGTAGAGAAACCCTTAAATGCTGATGCTTTTGTTATGTAAATTTTGTTGGTTGGGCTAAAAGACACTTTTGGGCGCCATTTTAGGTAAGGTGGTGCAATACTTATGTGAGGTAAGTGTACATACATACATACATACATAGCATGAAGAGAATAGCCAAAGAAAAGTGATACTGTTTGCTTCAGTTCATTTCATTTTAAAATTCCACAAGAATTGAGTATTTTTAGACATTCTGAAATTGTAGCGTGCCCGCAAAGGACCTTGGGTGACAATTATCCTTAAAGTGAGTGCATAGAGCCTTCTTTTCAACTCTCTGTGTCTTTATTGATTAAGTTACCACTTTGTTAAAAGATTTGATGTCGACAATGTGTAATGTTTCTAACCACATAATTTGTTGACCCAGAAAGAAATTTTCATAAAACTGGATTGCCTTACGTCGATTTTGACAGGATTAAAAGTTGGTTTGCAAGAAGTATCACAAACATTACAAGAAGCTACTTGTGGGAACACTCTAGCCACGAAAAGACTTGGCATTTATCAATAGTATACGATAAAATTGAATCTATGATCGATTGACAGATGTTGATTTTTTTTTCAATAAATTAGGTCTCACAAAATCCAAGAACTGTAATAACAATCTTCGAGCGTATCATTAACCTTTTTCGTCAAAATGCTGGGTAACCAAGAAATGTAATCAGGGACTCGGGGACGCCAGACGGAGCACATTTTTAGGAAAGAGAAACTGCAAATTCGAGGGCAAAGCAGTAGCAAAATAATTTATTTTAGGCCACTTTTGAGATGGCAGGAAGGGGAGTCACCAAACCTCCTTTCCTCCTCCTTCTCCGACCCGACGTTCCTGATTGTACTTCTATCTATAAGGTATAAGATCACCGAGATGTAGTCGATATATCTAGCTACCAATTTTCAAATTTACTGTTTGAGAATGGTGCCATGGCTCGAGTTGATATCGCAAGGGATCCTTGTACATGAAATTCTTATTGCACAAGTTCGTCTGAAGCAACGTGGTGTCATAAAACTTTTGTACTGTTTGATTAGCTGATTATCTCATATTCTATACAGCTCAACAGGTCAGGATTAAACGTAGAATTTGAAACATTTTATGAGTCAAACTGAAAAGTAGCTGCTACTGATCAAGCGTTAGAGCACAAAGCATTTACCTGAAAGCTCTCGGCTCTAAACATTCTCTTTTTACTTAAAATGAAACTAAATGAAATTTAACTTCTTAGATGTCCTGCTGCTCTTCTACCACGTGCTAGAAATGTATTTAACAGAAAAATACACACACTTTTGAAGCAGACAACATTTTGGTCCTGAACAGTGCTCCAACAGTTGCATAATCTTCAAAATTCACCATATGCGAATGTGTAGCTAATCTTTAAGAATTATTATCCAAAGAGTAAAGCAGCTGCCTTCCAGAAGCAGAATGTGCAATTCTTTTTTTCACAAGTTCAAAGAAAACTGTGCTAAATTTTCTTTAAATATTCTGCTGTGCCAGAGCCTCAAGCATTTTCTAGAGACTCCAGTCATTCCCTATTTACTTGAAACAACACTTGAAGCAATCTAACTCTCTTTTCTACCACATGTTTGAAGATTAGTTTGGTAGAAAATTACGTGCAAACCTTTGCTGCTGACAAAAATATCAGGAAAGAAAGTTAAGCAGCTGCCTGTCCTGTCCTGTCCTGTCAGGAAAGAAAGTGCAGTTGACATTTTTATAAAACTGCCTAAAAACTACCGTATATTTGTTATCACAAAGTCTTCACTGTATGAAAGAATCAAGCATATTTCAAACCACTCTTAACATTCTCTTGCCCAGGGTAAACATTCTCTCTATACCTGAAGCAAAACTATGAAAGCCATCTAACTGCATTTTACCGCACTACCTTTTTGCTACATGATAGAAGAGCCTCATAACAGAAAATTATGTTCGAACTTTTGAAACAGACATAAACAATTAGAAACCCAGTTAAGCAGCTGTCTTCCAGGAAAGGAAAATTCAGTTCTTATCTCTACAAATTTGCCTGAAACTACCGTAGATCTTCAGACAGTGTCTTTACTGTATCAGAGCATCAAGCAATTTTCTAAAGACTCTAAATTCTCTCTAAAGATTCGAAATTCACTCTAAAACTTAAAAAGCCATTTAACTTCCTACTGCCTTTCTACCATGTGTTAGAAGATGCATTTAACACAAAATGTACACACTCACTTTAGAAACAGACTAAGATAATTAGGCTGTAAACTTATTAACGGATTGTTCATAGATTACATCATGACTGGATTAGCCATTTGGCAACACGTGCTACTATTTATTTTCTTAACAAAGATCGAACAAGATTAAGTCTATCCTCCTATCGATCACGATGAAAACATTTACTTTTTGAATATCCAATCATTTAACTAAATGGTAGTGAAGATTAAGAAGTATAATTTAGAAGCTTAAATAGATTCCCACCAGGAAATAGATTGCAAGATAGAGCTATGGTTTTGTTGAGTAGCAACAACCCGAGCAACAATAAGTAGCACGATGTTTAAAATTCACAAAATTTGAATCTGTTGATAAATTTCAATTTGTTGTTGTTGTTATATCCTAAAAAACTTGATTCTGCAGTTTGAGACTTTTGGATTCCCGCAAATTAAAGCTAAAAAGTTATAGATCAACGCAACTTGCTTCAGGGAGGGGGTGCAATGCTTTTCTTGTTGAAGGAGGGAGCAGTCCCACTCAATTGCCCAAACCTACTGCTTGCTTTCAGTTGTGCCGACTTTTGAAGATACTGTAATGTTATTCTTATCAATTTATTTTCTTCTAAGTCTCACAGCAGGCAGCCTCGTTGTGAAATTCAAATTCTAATTTTGCATGTGATCAGTTAAATTCTACCAATCACAGTGCGCTCTTCGAGGCTTTGCGTCAGCATCGTGTCAGCATATTTTGACAAGAGTGTATACGCTGCTGTACTTACATGGACACATTGCCTTTAAGATTTTGAAGTTAGATTCTAAGTAACTGGTTGAACTTCCTGTGGGATGATAAGTGAAGCTATAATCGTCTATCAGGAAGCAAGCCGAAATTTATGCCAATAAAATGCAAAATTTCTAAGCAGGAGCACCGCAACACGACAAAAACAACAACAAAAATGGTAAGGTTAATAGTTATCAAACATTCTTTTAAATTATCTTTGTATGTTCTCATGCAAAATACAACGATGAAAGATTTTGAAAAATTACAAATATGATACCGCATGCTCCCTGGTCGTAGCGGACCGCTACGACCAGGGAGCATGGAGGTGCGTATCAAACTTGTGGCCATTATTACCTAGAACCACAATGGACATTTTAGCTATTCTGAAAAAGAATCTGAATCGAGTCTTAATACATTTTGTAAAATTTTCGAAGGTGCAGAATAGTAAGAGAAGCTCTAACGCCACACAATCGAGCCTCTCGTATGAATAACTGCATAACAATATCGCTCGATCCAGGCTCTTTTGTAGAATAGCTAAAAGGTCTATCATAAAGTAGACAAGCTGAAATAAAACAATTACATGCAAGCAAAAGGGTTT
The DNA here is from genome assembly GCA_004194395.1 of Aurelia aurita complex sp. Pacific. Taxonomy (NCBI): domain Eukaryota; kingdom Metazoa; phylum Cnidaria; class Scyphozoa; order Semaeostomeae; family Ulmaridae; genus Aurelia; species Aurelia aurita complex sp. Pacific. The sequence goes on along the minus strand of REGL01000035.1, from coordinate 364,521 downwards.
TTGATGTATGGGAGGTTGCAGCGATAGTTCATTTAAACACTGATTTAAAAGCGTTCTGTAACATGAACGAATTGCAGCGTTACCTCGAACTTCTTGTTGAGGTCAATTTTTAAAATTTCATTAATTTAGAAAAATAGATTTGAGTAAACTTTTGTTTCAAACGGAGGAAAAACCATAAAATAGAGGTAGAGAATTATGTTGTTCAGGCCATTCCCTATTATTGTACATATTTCAACCCCTATAGTTATCGGATCAAAGCCCTGAATGTACTCCTACTTCTACTTTTGCATGGTTTGGAAAAATTAACAATCTATCCACACTGCCTTTTCAACTGTGATCTTCTTCCATCCGAAGTACATCTGCAAAGTCACAAATTCCAGACTGAATATAAGGAGCCACTGCGAAGGTCCCTCAGCGATGACGACCACAGGGAACCAAGAGTCAATCGCTGCGCGTTGTTGCAGCCTTGGGCACCTGTGCTCGCAAATGGCGCCAAAAAGGAGAGGGAAGAAGATGTTGAATCGGTTCAGAAAACGAAGATGAAATATCAGCTGTCACGCTCCCAACCTCATTTGTTTGGACAGAAGAAGTCCAATAGTTTAGAAGAAAGGCCAACAAATGAAGTACGGCGAACACGCTCCTTTATTACCAAAGATACATGGCTTACATTACACTTACAGCACAGCGACTTTATTTCAATCAAATCAATCGATTTGAACGACATGTTTCGTTTAGGACTACGTTCTAACTATCTAGCTACTGCATTTCCTTTGGAAATTTTCAACTGTGAGGAGTATATCATATTATTCTCCCTCCCTGTTACGTTGTATGCGATAATCTTCCAACTGTTGAAGTTTGCATTATCTTATAGATGGATAGATACTTAAGAATGAACCCAGCTATGATTTTAATTCGGGGAGTTTTTTAGTTAATAGAGGCTTACCTTTCCACTGTGCGATTTCATCGGGCAACTGAAGCAAAATCAGTTGTGTAGGTGTATCCTATAGCCTATTTTTAGCAGCCACTTGATATAGCTATTGCTGATTTGAAGGTGTTGTGGCGCAGTGGTGTAATCCTCTGACTTTGCAGCCAGGCGGACAGGGTTTGGTACCTGGTACAGCCCCATCACTTGAGTGTCATGACAAGGGGTCACAGACTCAATTAGGTCTTCTCTACCTCTGTGATACCAGCGCTTAGCACCAAAAAACACAACTTCACCTTCGCTGATTCCCTTTATGGAGCATCTCAGATCAATCAGAATTTATCATCAAAAGACCTTCAGTTCAAAATTTATCTACCGTAATTTTTAATTGAATTGATTCTTCTGCCTGGTTTGAAATCGAACACAGCATGGGTTGATGCAGGAAGTGAGCATAAAAGTTTAAAGCCATAAAGCAGAAAGACTTCCAGGAATTTTATTTGTCTAAGTTAAGACCGTGTTCACACGATTCTGGCACATTTTGAAAATAGTGAAAATGTGACGGTAGCAAAATTTGAGCTTGCGCTCACACGATATCATTTTCAAAGAGTTCCGTTTTCTAAATGTACCATTTTCAAAATCTGCTGGCAAAAAATGTGCCATTGTCATGTGAACAGGAGGCCTATCCGTCACATTTTTCACTGTTTTCAAAACGTGCCGGCATCATGTGAACGGAGTCTAAAAGCATCCATTCTCAGCATTTTTGAGGTACTGAATTTACATTGTTGTTCCTACTTAAAAATATGTTGATATTATTTAAATTCAGGACATGTTGACCACAATCTAAAATTTGAGCTTGTTAACTTGCATAATCAGGAAAGTATAAATGTACTTTTAAACTTCATTGCACACTGTTCAGTTTATTAGATCAATGTCAGACTGGAATTTTATCTTGCAAGTCCCTGACGCATTCTTTCCTAACTTTCTTAGCTGAATGTTGGGGAAACATATAAATCAGGCATTATTTTGCAGGACAACCAAATGATTTTCTTACATGAGAGTCCAAAAATTTCTGTGTACCTGCGACACACCTGCTTTCAGTTATACTTTTGGCACCAGTTTCAGTTTTCAGTTTTATTTATCAACCAATCTTAAATACAATTCTGCACAATTACACTACACCCAAATACTCACAAAATAATAAACACCAAATTAATTAAACTTTCCATAAATTTTGATTAGTTTGCTTGTACATTTGTATACAGTAGACTAGATTATTTATAATCGATGTAAAATAAATCTACAACAACAACAAATTTAGAGATTACAGAAAAGGAGAACCTTACAAGATTGTATTTAAGATTGATTGATTAAGGAGGAGCTCTTTAAATAGGTTAACTAATCAACCGAGAAAGAGCNTTCCATAAATTTTGATTAGTTTGCTTGTACATTTGTATACAGTAGACTAGATTATTTATAATCGATGTAAAATAAATCTACAACAACAACAAATTTAGAGATTACAGAAAAGGAGAACCTTACAAGATTGTATTTAAGATTGATTGATTAAGGAGGAGCTCTTTAAATAGGTTAACTAATCAACCGAGAAAGAGCCCCACCCCATGAAAACAAATAAAAGCTACAACATATTTTATCACAATCATGACAAAATGTTAGCCAGATTTTTCCTACAGAGACCAAAAGAATATAAGGATTTGAAAGAGATTTTTAACCAAAAAACAATGACACGTAGAGTCAATGAAATGAATTGAGTTTTCAATTTGGACCAAAAAACTGCAACAGAGCTGGCAACACGTCTGAAAAGTGAAAGGGTGTTCCAAAGTTTAGAGCCAAAATATTGAATTGTTTGAAGACAATTAAGGATAGTATTTCTTCTTTGCAGGATGCCCCCCCCCCCTTCAACTTTGGGCTAGATCCGCCCCTGCAATTCCTTGGAAGACATTTTACCTTGGTGAGCTGTTCATTAGTCTATCAGTAAATGCCCATAAGGTATTCTCTTACCATGGTACCAAAGTGTAGAACGAGTTATATAACAAAATCAAAGGGGCCTTCTTGGTATACTCTTTCAAATACAGTTGAGACAGTTGGGGTACGAAAATCTTTAATTTTTGCCATTTAGCACAGATATATTTTTGTATACATATGTGAATGTGAATGCTTAAACAGCATTTCACTGCAGATGTAAAATAGAAATGTGATTCATTTCCATGTGTTATAACGCACCTGAACGTAACAGGGCCAAATTGTGAAACAACTTTTATTGAAGTTTGCACCATGTATAAAACTGTTTAAAATATGAACTTGAGCTTCATCTTCATGCTGTTACTGCAGCATGAGTGAGTTAGCCTAGTTCTGCTATACAATTTACTTTCAATCTTTGATTGCCCATTATCTCAAGACTCCGATTTCTTAACAGATTTCAATTCCCTTGAGACTTCAAGATGACAAATTTCAACTGTATTTATTTCAGCTTACTGTGCACTGCAAAGTTCTTTGGTACTGAAGGAGAAGTTTCATGATTTGCCTTTTGTTACTGCAAAAGAGATGACAGTTATTAAGCAGCTGGAGCTGAGAAGTTATGAAGCAAATAGAGACAGAAATTCAAAATAAGGTGGACTGGTGCTACATATTAAAGATGAGAAAGGTATGTTCTCAAAAGGTTTTTTATGATGGACATAGTTGGTGACTTTCTGAGTAGTGCATTTAATTTATAGAGCAACATTCTATCACAAAGTTGCATTGCTGCAAGTAATTTGACTATTAGACTACATTCACACGATGCCGGCAAATTTTGAAAACGGTGAAAAAAGTGATGGATACGCCTCCCGTTCACATGAAAACGGCACATTTTTTGCAGGCAGATTTTGAAAACGGCAGGTTTTGAAAACAGAACTCTTTGAAAACGGTATCGTGTGAAAGCTAGCTCAAATCTAGCTACCCTCACATTTTTCACCATTTTCAAAATGTGCCGGCATCGTGTGAACGCAGTCTTAGTCAAGCTTCAGGAAGGCTGATACAGAAGATATTTGGTATTCAGTCAGCGATGTGACACTCCTGTTTATGGATTTGCTGTCAAAATTCCTTCAGCGTGAGAATTGCTCCACCTGGAAACTGCAAAATGTCAGTGAAACTTTTCAACACATTTCCTCATAAGATGACAACTAAAGTCAAATTTTATGATGTAAACAAACAGAACCAGGGCTACAATATTTATTTGTCTCCACAAAATTTGAACCCTCCATAAATTTTGGACTATTTAGGAGAGTTAAAGTTGATAAGTTTTTTTTGTAGGAGGGTTGAAGAGGTGTAGTCACTCTGAAATGTGAAAAAAGGACAATCTTTTCTTTCATACACCCTATTCACAATTACATCAGTTCTTTTGAAATGCCTCATTTGCCTTGGTATGATTTGGAGCTAAACCCCAAAAGCATACATTGTTCTAAGCAAGGCATAAAATAGTTTTGTACATGTACTTGCTACAATAGGTATGGTGCAGATTTCTTGTGTGCTGGGATTTGCACCATACCATTCACCTCAAATTGATATTAATTGTCAGCAAGGTCTATTGAAGACAATAAGAACAGAAAATGGCTTTCCTATTTCCTAGAGAATAGCTTCAATACCAATGTGCTATGGAAATTCAACCAGCCAACAAATGACTCAGCTAATAGAACTTCCCAAAGGCAAGCAGAAGAATCCTGCATGAAGGATGTTTTTATTTGAAACCTCCATCAATGCTTGATTTTGGTTCAAACTTATTTGCAAATACGATGCATAAGCACTTAGCAAAGAGCCCTTCTTCACCCTTAGCCAGTGCCATCCATACTGTGCAATAGCAGGTATTCACAGTTAAGATGGTGTTAGCTATATTGCTTCCTCTGCAATCTTAGCATCTGCTGATTGAAAGTAATATCAACTTGCCACCTTATCAATCAGCAATCAATATCAAATGGGGGTCCACAAAAATTTCACTCAATATTTAGGTTCTCCGGAAATTTAGAATCCATTTGGGTTCAACCATGAAGAGCTGGCACAGACCATTAAACATGTTGAAATACCCCTCTTGGGCTCAGTGGTGGTGATTCACCTTTCCCCAGCAGTTTACATCATGCACTCTTACCAAGATATTCATTGACACAACTATTCTTCACATAAATGCTTTCAGCCATCATGACATTTAACCTAGCTTCAGGCTCAAAACAAACACAGAACGGTGGTTTGCCTCCCTACATTTTACCACAGTAGTCTGGTTCTTTCTTATCAAGCTATATTTCAAGGATGCTATTGTCCTTTCTTCATTTCGAAGAAATTTAAATCGATCGTTCCATATCCCAAACATCAGGAAGAAATTGCACAGTTTTTTTTATAAATTTCGTTGTTAGGTTTTTAGGTTAATAGGTTTCGTTCTTAGTTAGGTCGATGACAGGAAATATCTTGTTCCGAAATTTTCATTTCAATTCATTTATTCATCTTTTTGTGTTATTTCTCGACATAAATCGTGTTTTCTTCGCTAAAGTCATTGGTCATAAATCCAGCACATCCAGGAATGCCTAGTACCGAAATGTCTGATTTTGTCAAATTATTACTCTGTGTACCATATCCAACAGTAACTTTCGTTTCTTTTTTCTTTTTTGGCTCTGGTACCCAGGGTCAAATATTATATATGCCAAGAAATTATGCAACAAGATGAATTATTGAATATAAACTGCAATTATCGAAACAACATGTTTATTGTCCACATCCAAATAGTGAAAAGCATTGACTGTCTCACGCCCAAACACGAGATCCTCCTCCCACCACACTTTCCGCATCCCTCGCAACTTGTGACTCACCCACCGTAAAACTCTAACCTGCACGCAGCCTCAACTCTTCCTCAGAAGCACTCAGAAGCATGTTGTCTGAAATTCGGCTAATATTGAAAACAATAGCTTCGCTCTATATTTGTTTTTCTAGTTTCGTATACTCTTTGCTTTCGATATTTATACTTGAGTCAATTTTAAGCAAACAACGCTCCTCACAAAGTCCACACCCCCTCCATAATTCTACATACCAGACATGAGCTTTTTCCTAGAAACGTCCACCTATGCAGAACAGACTTCAAACAGATTCCAGAAATCTAATCTCCTCCAAAAGCAGGCAGCTAATATCTTAAATGCTTGGTATTTCCATAGAAAGTCAGTTTGGAGACGAAAACGTCGCATTATACTCAGTTGCAATTAAATTTCTATTGAAATTTAATTTCAATAATCTGTCAGATCGTATTCATACGAAGCAAGATTAAAAATCGAACAGTCATTTTCTACTCTTTTACTCGTATGTTCGTCAAACAGTGTACCTGTTTCCGTTAGTTTCTCAATTTTAAAGCCATTCACACCTGAAATTGTAGGTCCTTGTCTTGCATTTTCGATCAAAACAAGGCTCATAAACCGATAATAACCCTAATCTCCACGTGTAACGTGAAAGCCACTATTGTTTTCCGCTGTGTTTCACCTCGTTAAGAGTCGAGTTCTCAGCCTAATATTTACCAGCGATCTACAAATTAATCTGGAATCATGTTTTAACCAGCCATGTTTAAAGCAGGATTTAGGAATGATAAGGAAGTGACTTTGAATGCTATTAAGGAGATCTGTTTTCGCTTACAATCGAAAGAGCCCACAGACCTCACAAC
>REGL01000035.1:337553-352232 GCA_004194395.1 Aurelia aurita complex sp. Pacific | reverse complement strand
TAATTGGCTGAAGATTGTATAAGGGGATTAAAGATTTGTATGGCAGGATTACCAGAAAAGAATTGGAAAAGAGATCGTTTCGAATTGAACTGCATTTTTATCATGCGAAAAATTCAAAGAGTCTGGGATCTAGCTCCTTTCCTTTGTTTAAGCTTTGTTCTCTAAACCAATCACCTGCGTGACAGAGCTCCTTTAATATTTATAATACCAGGGTCAAATTAGTCAAGAAACAGTTTGTATCTAGTTGGAATCTTGGATTAGCAGGCGATTCGAAAATTATTAAAAGACTGCTCTTGTTTTGATTTCTCTTAAGCGAATTTCAAGTATTGATCAGTTGCTTTAAAGATCATTTCACTGGAAGCATGTTCTTCAAGAAAATAGGTATTGTCAAGTTGTTGCATAAATTTTCATACATACATACATATATAGCTTTATTTGTTAAAGCAGGTGATAGTTAGCAGCACAGAAGTGCTGATGTGGACCTGCAAAATTCAACCAAAGTATTTGTAGATTCGGAATGCAAAAAATCTGTCTCCTATAACTGAGTAAACTGGTAAGAAATGCCATCATATTTGTAGGTACAGGTATAATGCTACTTTTCAAGTGTCGTATCAATCTGAGACCAAATTTACCGGTGAATTGAAAAAGGGCTAGATATTGCCTCACCTCATGGCCTAACTGTTCGGCTAATTGTCATCGACACAACACAACTACAACTACTGGGGCTAACATAACAATAATCGTCGTTACAACCATGAATTAAGTACCACTTTCAATGCTAGATATTTCATTTTGCAGTGGAAAGGCTGAAATTCAGACGCGGGTTGAACCAGGGTTAGTTTAACCCAGGTTCGTCCCGGGTTAGTTTGTGCCGTGTGAACAGGGCTATAGACATGATAACTTATTTTATCAAGATCTGCCATACCGTACCAGAGTTATTGATTACTTAGCTTCGAAGCTGATTCATAAAAAGTTTGAACAGGGCAACAAACCGTTGGTCAAAGTTTGCACTTTTTCTGCTGAAAAGAAACAGACACTTTGGCCGCCTCCTGTAGATTATATGATTTTTAGTAACCAAGGGATCAAATTATGTCTACTAAAAACAGGCAGGACAGTCCCCTACTGAAGAAAAACAAATAAGAAATGTTTACCTAGTTCTTTGCTACTCATGTTACTAGAATTCGTTGGTCAAGAAGGAACGGAGTTTCGTTATATGGATGAGTCTGGTCCCAGGATAATCCTATGCATGAAAAATACGAGGAGAACTTGTTGCAGTCCCTGAGTGCCTCCATGATGCAGTTGTCATCATTCTGGATTGGATCGTGGCCTAGACTAACTACATAAACCCCTCTATCTACTTACTTTCTTCATATGGATATTGCTTGTTGTTGTTGCTTTCGTCGACGAGCATTTCCATCCTTCGAAGCAGCATACGAGATCTTTTCAGGAAAAAATTTTCTTTTCAGGATTTCCGAAAGATTTTTATGGAAAACAAAATGACTTTGCCAAAGGTGTACACGATTTTTTGGGAGTGATTCGTTGGAGAGGTCGAGGAAAAAAACTACTGCCAACGTAATGAATCTATCTGTGAGCTACTCATTATTGTCCCTTGGCTTTACCACTAAATCTCAATTTTAAGGCTCAAAATCATCATTTATAACGGAGTTAATACGGAATCTGAACCCCAAAAGGTTGACTTTCGTTAAAGGATTAGTAATAGCGGATCAACAGCCAACAACTTTTCAATGCTTAAATACGTTTTCATACTTTGATACGTTTCCAAGTACGAACTTGATACTGCCTGCATTCAGTTATTATAAATTCTATCCAGCGCTAATCTAGGAGCCTAAATCCTTACTTTAGCTCGCGTTTCTTGAGTATCACGTTCTCTCCTATTCTTTTTCGAAGAATTAGCACCTTTCATACACCAAGATTAACAAGAGCACTGATGATGAGTGCCTGTGGTAGCAAGTCTCGTTTTCAAAGTTTGTAGCCTCGTATGAGTATCTGATTATGATTATTTATCGATTTGGATTAGTTTGCTTGTACATATAAAATTGTATATAGTAAGCTAGATGTAGATAATCGATGTAAAATAAGTTAACAAACAAACGAACAAAAAATCTGAGTGCTCAGGCCTTTTGCCTCTATCGGGCTAAGGCCAAGATTCGGGCTAAGGCCAAATAAGATAAACTGACGAGTTTTGCTCGTGACAGTTTTTGGGTTATTCATTCTTCCCTGAATGATTAACTTTTGAAGAATGTGTCATAAGGGGAAAAAGTCATGGCGCTCGAGTATACAATGCTGGCAACAATAAAGATGAAATAAAATCGAGCAAAAAATGATGTCATGGGATGGTGTCACCAATAATAGTGGGTTATGGGTTCTATTGGCAGGTGACTCCTTTTGAAACTAAAGATACCAATGATTCCTTAATCATGAGTTGCTATAGGGAAGCCATATTGATTGTCTGTGGATAATCTAAACTGTGATCAAAAACATTACTTAACACCAGTCTTTACGCATTAAATTCCCCCATTAAGAGTGATAAATTACACTTTCTGCTGATTATTTTCAATTGTGGGTGGAGCTCGTCAACAGCCGTGCAGTATTGCAATCGATTTAAGATATAATCTTACGACATCACCTTCCTCTTAAACTTGAATATTTAAACTCAAGTGGTTTAGAACGTTGTGGTAGGTAAGAAGCATTGACAGCTTAGTTGGGGGGACGTTTTCCTTGCATTCCTTTTTTTGTTGTCTAACTTCCATGTCAGTATGGAGCATTTTTGCGCATGCGCGATAATCATTGTCGATTTTCACAGCAAATATATTTGGAAGTAAAGTTCCCCTTTTCGAGAGCGTACCCGCCAATTATGACTTACATTGTTAAAACTTGAAGATTTGAACTCAAGTGGTTTGAAACGTTGTGGTAGGAAGAGTCATTGACAGTTTAATCGGGGAAGGGTTGGAAGGGTTGTGCCTGCATTTCAGTTTCATTGCTACGTTGTTTGCAGTCTAATTTAAAAACCAAACAGCAGTTAGGACGAGTTACGCATTCGCAATAGATAGTTCTTTCACTCACGGCTATCTCACTCCACTGATCGATCGGGAGCGGAGTACTACCTAATAAGCATGAAAATAGTTTTTGAGAGAACCCCGTTTAAAACTCGAACCTGAAATACTTTGAAACATGAACTTTGAAACTCAAGTGGTTACCCTTTAAAACTTTATAGTAGGAGAGTTAGCTTGGGGGAGGCTGTGCTGCTTGACCTTCTATTCATTGCTTTGTTTGTAGTCTAAATTGCACACCAATTAGCGTCTAGGGCTAGTTACACATATGCAATGGGTTCTTTTTCATTCAGGTGCAAATTCATCTCCACAGACGTAGCGACCGGGGATGAGTCTGCACGCAAGCTGCCAGGGTACTATCTAAGTTGAATGGAATTGGTTTCATTTCCAATTTCCTAATTCATCAGTTCACACATATTCACTAAAGCTCAGTCACACTTGTGGGAGAATATCATTAGAGGATATTTCTGATAAAGCAAGGAAAATGGCTTTCAAAAAGTTGGAAAACAATTGATAGATTTTTGTTGATCTTTTGTTGTAAAGGTTTTTCAGCAAGAGCTGCTAAGTAATTCGAAACAACTTTGAAATGGAATGGGAAATTTTGTGCAGTGAATTTTCAGATATAAGCTAATTTAGGGTGTGACGAAAGAAATAAATAACTTTGCGCAGAATAAACGAATCCGCGAGGCAGGTCTTTAGAGTTACCCTTCTTCTTCCGTTATAAGCACATAACTTCTCTTAAAAATCACCTTTCGCATGCACAAGACGAGACTTTGCCATACTGGTTTCAGGGCAACGTTTGCGGTTTTGTTTTTTTAGAATTACTGGTTGAGAGAAATTCTTTGTCTGTGGTCGCTAATCGCTTTGAATTGAGTTGTCAATCAAACACACATGTTGCTATTATATTACGAAATCTGCCCTTGTTCGACTGTACTGAGTGAGCCTAAAGAGTTCCTGCTTTCGAAAATTCATTGCAATAAGAGTACTTGACGGATATTTTTGATTCAAATCCTTATTTAAAAGGCTGAAGACCAAAGTGTTTATTTTTTATCTTTCTTGCATCTTTATGAGTCGTTAAAGTATTTTTAGGCCGTTTTCAGGTTCTTCGCAAAACTGTGAGATTTTTAAGGTCGAATTTACCTTTATTTCAAGTGCTCCTCAAAGCATAAGAAACATTACAAAAACACTTCAATCTCTCTGTTATCAAGCAGAGTTCGATTCATTCCGAGCAGCATAGGTTCCAAATCTTTAACTCAGCGTAAAAAGGTGGGTGTAAAATTCAATGATATATTTCTTCTGATTGAGTGGCTTGAAAGAAACTTTAGATACAGCTATCTATAATTCTACCGTTAGACTTTCCAGAAATTTTGAATATTTTTCGAAATTACAACGTATCTTACATATCAACTCATTTGACGATGTGACCTCATCAAGTTTCTGAATCATAAACCAGATGAGTGACAGACTTTTGCTTGATACCATATTGTCGGCATTCATAAACCGTGGTTTTCTTCGAAATTACTTCATGTTGCGTCAAACAGCCACTGCAAAAAATGACTAAATTTGGGGAATTTTGGGCAAACGGACACTTTCCCCATGATTTCCCAAGCGGGAAATGGAAATGTCCGTTTCCCTTCAATTTCCCAGATAAACTTGTCCGTTTCCCCTAAATTTCCATGCAGAAACTATAGGGAAATTTTGCTATTTTCTTTTAGAAATTAGGATGGTTTTGAATTTTATTGAGAATTTTGCTTGAATTCTTGAAAAAGAAGAAAAACACTCTAATTCTGAAAATATTGAAGATTTCAGAAAAGTCCAATGGTAGAATTATAGAGAAAACAGCAAGAGTTTCTTTGAAGTCATTCAGTTCAAAGAAATGGGTCACTCAGTTTTACACCAGCCCTTTTAAAGATTTGGAACCTATACTATTCCCAGCAATAGACCTTTTAGCGATTCTACCAAAGTGCCTGGATCGAACGATATTCTTATACATTTTTATGCGCGTTAAATAATGCATCAGCTAGCATGTAGACCTGAAACCTTACCAGAATCAATAAGAAACATTTGCGAACAAAGTGGAACAACACGAAATCAACAACGACAGATAATGTTACAAGAACTCGCTACTTTCTATTGACACCTAGCATGGAGCATTGCGGACACCTTTATTTTTTAGGAAATTTTGTAGGAAACTTTTATTCGATACTGCTACCTTAAGTCCTCTGTGGAGGAACATTGCTCGCAAAGCGAGCAGGAAGCGAGCTACCTCTCCGAAGGAGCGAGCTAGCGTAGCGCTTGAGAAGGTTATAAAAATTTCCTACAAAATAAAGGTGTCCGCAATGCTCCATGCACCTAGATACAAAGCAATTTGTGATTGTAGACAAAGCGAATTCCATGCTCGGTTGATCAAAACATAAACAAAAACAAAGCCAGCCGCAAGAATTGCCCTGAAACCCGGGTCGCTAGCGCGCTCGTTGTGCATTCGAGAAATGGTTTTTAAGAGCAAATATTAGCACATGTCGAAAGAAGAAGGATATATCTAAACTTCTGCCTCGGGCATTTGATTTATTTTGTGCAGAAGCCAATTAGGAGGTGATTCAATTCTCGTACTTTTTAGGTGTAATTAAAACGCTCACTGCTCAGCTTCTGTACGGAAAAAATACAATGCCCGAGGCAGAAGTTTAGATATATCCTTCTCCTTTCCATATGTGCTAATATTTAGTTTGGGCGTACAAATCAGTAAGTATGTAGTTTTAGCTGATTTGTGAATAAATATCATCATCACGAGAGGTTCAACTGAGTGGCGTTTGAGCTTCTATCACTTTTGTGCACATTCAGAAATGCAGTTAAATGTGTCAAAATATCATTCGATTCAGATTCTTTTTAAAATAGCTAAAAGGTCTATTAAGTGGGATTTTATTCTGTCTCACCCGGTATATTTCAACAAGTCCCCAACCATTTTTGACTCACCAGGTAAATGTCATGAAGTTAGCCTAAGCGAACCCACTTGAAACATTTCACCACGTAACCCACTCACTATAAACTATGAAAATCGCAACAATTCCTATCAAAACATCTTGAAAGATTTATTTGAAAGTTGGCCTTGAATTTTAGGAGTGGGACCGCTAACTAATCTCTGAAAAGATTCGGTCATATTGTTCCATTAATCAGATCTATGTTTGTTTTGATGAAGTCAGCTTATGGATTAGAAAAGGAAAAATCAGGTTTGACCTACTAGAAATCGATATTTGAGTTGTCAAGTTTTTATTTTACATTTTTTTCGTCTCTTGTGGCGCCCCCGGTATCCAAATTTAAATCAAATGATGGAAACTTCGTTAAGACATAATTTTGATACTTTATGTTTATCGTTGCAAGCCTCTTTATCGTGAACTCATGCATTGGAAATGGCACAAGAACGCGATAAAGAGGCTTGCAACGATAAAGAGGCGACAAACAATCTTACAGTCTCGTTTTCGTTTGCGCGATAAGACGTCACCTCGCTCAAATTGCTAATTTGAATTCGTAATTTGACAAGAAGAAGGCGAAAAATAGTGGAAAAAGTATCATACATCATTCATAGCAGTAATATCTTGTATTTCATCATCAATCATACTAACCCCGGACTTGTCCTTTAAGGGCACTTTTTTCATGGGCACTTCCTGAAAATAAGAAGGGCATTTCTTTGTTTATTGCAAAGTCTTGGGGGAGCAGTGCCCCCAGTGCCCCCAGTGTCATCGGTTCCTACGTCTCTGACGCTGACAAGCCATGGAATGTGGTTAGTTAGAGTAATCTGGCACGTACTATTGTCTCGGATTGAAGCTCTTCTTGCGGTGGCAAAACACCGAGAGGTCCCTTCTACATAAGCCCCAGTAGCTGTCAAATTCTTAAGATGTAAATATTTGGTTTTTGACATTTCGAGACTAAATCCTATTTGTTAATACAGATTAAGAGACTAAGGGGACAAACAACCTACTTAATGTGAGGGAAACCACATGTCTTTCAAGAGAATTTATCTGGTGAAACTCTGTCCTTATCTCTCGTAATCAGTGTAAGTTTTACTCCTTCAAACTTTGAAGTAAACAAAATTCAAACAAGGAATAAAGTTGCTGATATATTTTCTATTTGTTTGCCATCATTTCTTAAAGCATCTATTAAGCACTTCTCTAATGATAAGCCCCTCCCTTCTAAGCCAAATGTTCAATGAGCCCCCCTCTCTATTAAGCCCACACTTATATTAAATGCCAGAGGTTAGGGACTGTTCATTATTTATAAAGGAGTTGGTACCGAAGAGAAATGGGTTTGGTAAGAGAAATTTTCTAACATAAAAAGGTTGGGTAAATATTTTTTCATGTAATTTCAAGGTTGTGAAAACAAAATTTTCCCACCAATGAATTAATGCCAAATGTTTAAAGTCCAAAATTATCAATATCATCATCAACATCATCAACACTATCCATTTCACTTCAGTGTCTACTTTGTNATCTATTAAGCACTTCTCTAATGATAAGCCCCTCCCTTCTAAGCCAAATGTTCAATGAGCCCCCCTCTCTATTAAGCCCACACTTATATTAAATGCCAGAGGTTAGGGACTGTTCATTATTTATAAAGGAGTTGGTACCGAAGAGAAATGGGTTTGGTAAGAGAAATTTTCTAACATAAAAAGGTTGGGTAAATATTTTTTCATGTAATTTCAAGGTTGTGAAAACAAAATTTTCCCACCAATGAATTAATGCCAAATGTTTAAAGTCCAAAATTATCAATATCATCATCAACATCATCAACACTATCCATTTCACTTCAGTGTCTACTTTGTTCATCTTTGTCGTCAATATTTACAGTATTGAATTGATAATTTACATCGTTTGACATTAAAACCATGTTTATAAGTAGGGGTTGGGCAAAATTTTTTCAACCTGAAAATTGTTGGGTAGATGTTTTTGCTGTCACTTTTAGAGTTGGGTGAGAAGATTTTTTGGACAAGAGAACATTACTCTTCAGTACCAACCCCTCTGTGAATAATGAACGGTCCCTTACCATTGATTTTACATTCATTTAGCTGAGCAAGTTTGCATGATCAATTTTTATATGGTTTATGGTAAAAACTGTGTCGAATCTGTGTATTTGACTAACAAAATTGCTCTTGCTGGTTTCATGTTAGGAGGTGTTTTGGCGATTTTGTAGCCAGAACAGTCAGGTGGACAGTGCGATCCCAGAGCCCCACTACTTGACCGCCACGACAAAGGGTCGCAGGCCCGACTGCGTGTGCTAAGAGACATGTCTTGCTGAGGCTGTTAGAGAACAGAAAACAACTTCAAACGAAATTCCTACTACCAACGGTAAAAGTATGTGGCAATTTTGTTGGAAAAACAGTCGGATCTTTCATCTACTCTTTACGTCAAGAGTAAACGACTGAAAAGAAAGACAACAAGACAATAATCTTGATATAAATTAATCCTTCCAGATTTAATGTTTCCAATCAATTTCAAAGATTGATTTATAGAGAAATATAATGTTGCCGAACAGTCTTATTATTTATGCCAGGCAAATCTGATAAAAGTAAGCGCGAAGAAATGAAAATTATCATTATCCTGTTCGCTACAAATTTCCTTGGAATTGCTTCCCTTCAAAATTCGTTAATTCTTTAATCCAAGGTGACATTAAGCAGACGAGTTACGGATTCGGTAACTAATAAATTTACAAATGTTTCTTTGGTCTCAGTAATCTGTGGTAACGCCTTGTCTTTTTATAATGATATTTGTGATTGGGCTGGTATACTCTGTAGGAGGGTAGGTGATTCACTCGTAAATTTATGACCAATTTCCACTGGCAAACGACGTCCGTTTATTCAATATCAGATCGCTGGAATTTGTATATGTAGCCTTTGTTGTGTGCTTTAGTGCTTCACTTCACATGCAATCTAACTTTCGAGAGTGAGCAATGTCCGAATTTACATTCAAGCCATCATGTGTATGGTTTTTAGATACAGAACACAATTTTTCACCCTGGTATTTTCGCACATTAAAAAGCACACGTGCCACGTATTCGAGACCTACAGTGCTTGCCTGCCAAACGTTTTGGACCACCTTAGCTAAATTTACCTTGTGTTGCGATTTTCCCTGGGCCAAAAAATGTGATTTCAGGCTAGATTTCCCCCTCTCCCCCCTAAGAACAATGTTGTTCTGTGACGAAAAATGAATACCCTGGGTACCAGAGCCTTATTTACCCAGGGTAAAAAATGAGAAGAACAGGGCAATTCACGACTTTACGACTCTGATGGAAAGCTAGGACAATAACCTCGCAAATCAACATTGCTTTGGGGGGGGGGATGCTTCAACTAATCTCTATGCATTAAGAATGTGGGAAAAGGGTGTCTTTACCAAGGAATGCTCTGAGTGTTCCGTAGACTTTTGGCAGACAGTGTTGATTGGGAAAATCAGTGTAGCATTAGTAACTGACATAGATTAAATCGAAACCTAAATCTTCATCTCCCTGTTCCAGTTCCCAACTTGCCACATGTCAAAAGTTCAAATTCATAATGATATTTGTTTACTTTATGGACATCTAAAGCTGCAAAGCTTTGCCATCCCAATAATATCTAATTCAAGTAGCAATCTGGCCCTTGAATTTTGATGCAAAAAGTAACTGACTTTCGCATGAATTTAAAAAACCTGTTTTGAATTTTGATTGGTCCTATCTCGGAAAGCTTTAAAGCAATTTTTGAAAACGATTGACCAAATTTTAAGTTTAAGCATCTAGTTCACGAAAATGTAATTTCAAATTGATTGGAAGGAAACAAGCGTGATTTTGGTGATTTTTTCGTTTTGTGATTTCACTATCTGATTTCTTCATCTAATTCCAAACAAACTGGAGGTAGTTGTTTGTGAAGCCCAGTCTTTTTATCGGATTCTACTACTGCGGGTACTAGATTGAATTGAACCTGCATTGTGATGATCATGATGATGCATTTCAAGTAGCTTACAACCAGTTTATTGAATTCCACCATTATTGACATGTGCCCGGCTAGCTCAGTCGGTAGAGCATGAGACTCTTAATCTCAGGGTCGTGGGTTCGAGCCCCACGTTGGGCGCTTTCTTAAAGTTTTCTTTAGAAATGTTGGAATGTTATTTTAGTTTTTGAAAATGGGGTTTTCACAGCATCTTTGGAAAATATACTGACAAATTTGATAAATTGATGCAGTAGTTTTTAATTTTTGGCATTGTACCATACTCATAGACAACGAATAGAGGACGGATCCAGATAGGCCTATCGATCAAATAGTTTGTTTGGGGCTTGCATCATTGAATTTTTATGATTTTTCTTATCGTCTAGCTGCATTTGTGCGTGCCACCTGGTGCAAAAATTAATAGAATTCTATTTGATCCATTTCCAAACTCACATATGTAAACACAAAGACTGGTTTTATTTCGCAGTAAAATTATTTTCGCGCCTTTTTGTTTCACTGCTAGATCCAGGCTCCTTGCTTCTTTTCCCTCCTTCGCAGAAGCCGTTCAATTTTCCGCCGGCGATTTTCCCTCGGTTTTTGCTTGGGTAATACGGGCTTTGCTGTAATAAACATGATTAAACTCTATTTAGACGCATTTTTAGTGAATTATTTCTTCCAAATGCAATCAGAACTTCTTTATTCAATGCGAGTGCGCTAGACTAGAACATCTCCAAAGCTCAAAGGCAGCTAGCTATGGCGTGGCCAGGGTAGGGTATGAGGGGGAAATTGCCCCCCTCACTGTTTTTTGTCTGGCCCCACAACTGAAAGGCACCTACAAAATCTCAAAACGCGATTTATTCTGTCTATAAAACGCGATTTATTCTGTGTATTAAAATTCCAGTAGAAATTTAAGATATTTCATGACAATTAATTAAAAAACGAGTTTTAAAAAGATTTAATTTTGATAAACCTCCAGGTATCACAGTGATACATACAGTCATTACAGTCGTACATATTTATCCTTTCCATTTTGGATGCCAACTCTTAAATCCCTAGAATTAACATTATCCAAATAGTTCGTTTTAACTCATCAGATCCTGCAATTTGATACCGAATGACGTCAGGAGTATAATAACAAAATCTATCTGCTCGCTAGTGAATCGGCATCGGCAGGAAACTTAAATTTAACATGCCAAATTTAACCACTTTTCAAAACCCTTGAGATTAGTCAGAAAATGCGCTTAAAGTTTCCTCGAAATATTGGCTAATGAAGGCAGAATTTTTGTATGGAAACTAAAACTCCACCAAAAATCGTTCTTTTGTAGGGATTTCTCAAGCCGCAGATAAACTTCAAAGTTCCGACTAGTTTTGAGGGTGAAGATCGGTGGAGGAATTTACAGCCTTGCTGAAAGTTGTGAGAACGATTCTGGCCCGAAATCAGCCGTTGAGTGAGATGGCTTGGAAGCTTTGCACATAGAGGCTGGAAAAATATTGATTCTTTACCCAATTTATTTCTATTTTTCGGCTATTTTTAAAACCCTCATACAATCGGCCCCTTAGGCCTAAGAGTTTTCTCAATAGACAAAATCGGCTAAGGTTTGTTTACACCCGTTTAAAGTCAAATGATCTATCTCTTGATAACATCTTTTGATCTCATCAACATATTTCGTGCCATGAAAATTAGTGCCATGAATGCCAGAAGTGGAATAATACTGAAAAGAGTATGTTCACCAGTGGCGGACTGGCTCTGATTTTTGTACCGGCCTTGGATAAGTTAAGGGAGCCCTAAGTGGGTGTGGTCTAAATGGTGCGGGTGCGGTCATATGAGCAAAATTCGTCGCAATTCCTTGATTTCTTACCAATAGCAAAGCTAAAGTCACATTCTTTGAAAATGCGTGGCCAGGTTAAATTAAGTGGGGGTGGGCAGTACAATGAGGGGGTCTAAGGGCGAATACCCAAGGAAAATTTTTGTGGCTACGCCCTTTACTTTGGCTTGGAATGCATTTTCCAATAGCATGNGAATGCCAGAAGTGGAATAATACTGAAACGAGTATGGTCAGTGGTCACATGACTTGAAATGGGCAAAAACAAACCTTGGCCGATTTTGTCTGTTGGTTGGTACTTTCTTATTTGACTAGGACATAAAGCGCTCGCTTTGCTCGGGATTCAACTTTCTTAGGTATGACCTGCTTCAGATTTTCTTTATTACATGAATCAATTAGCTGGAAAATATTGGCCATTGTAATAACAGACGACATCGTTTTCTTGATTTTGAGCTCGTCTTGAGATATGTGCGGGGATGACTCAGTTGTTGCACGCTTGACTACCAATATGAGGTTTGGTGGTTCGAGTCGTCACCCTGCTACGTAGAGTGAAGAGAGTCACAACTCTCAAGAGGAAGAACCAGGACACTGCTTCGATAAGCTTAGCTTCTGAGTGTCCTGTACTGTCTTTGGATCCTGGATAGGAGTATACCAAAAAATATGTTGCTGGACAATCTTTGCTGTTCCATTTACAGATAATTATTCCTTTGATTGCGGGATGCTTCGTCTTCTTGTTCTCCCTTCCCTTCCTCTCTCCCTCCTTCTGTCCAAAGACCATCTAGTTTCATAAGTACAGCTTCTTAAAGCAGTGTATTTCCATAGCTTCATGTTATGTTTTGCACAGTTCTAATTTTCATTTTAGCTCAGATTGAGAGAAGTCATAAATCTTCTTCGGCTTATGAATGAATTAGTGTTATAGTGTTAATTTATAATCGCGAAAATTCGCAAAAATCCTGCCTCTGAATGAACAAAGAGCAATTTAGAAATTAGACTAAATAAGAGATTTACTTTATATAAAGACGGAAAGATAGGTTTCTATCATATGATTAAAACTAATAAGGTGATTTCACCAGAAAGAAAACCAAAACAGAATTGACAGATCATTCCAATATCGGAGCTTTTTCGAGTTTAATCTTAAGATCCTTCGCTTAATTTTTCCTTCAATTTAAATAAGCAACTGAAAGGATTTTCTTTGACATAGATATAGCTCTGCCGAAAAATTTCCTTTCAAGTTAAGATGCTCTCTGAATGGACTCATAAAATTTCTAATCAAAGCTTCTTTAAGCATTACTGAAAAATGTGCTTCTAAGATAACCTAATCTTTAAGTGAACTCGTAAGGCCATTCACAAAAGTCTTTCATAGTACTGCAGAGAAAGTCCTTTCAAACAGCCTTGTCTCTCAATGAACTCGTAACCGCTAATTTGAATTTCTCATAATCCTGTCGAAAATTTCCATTCAAGTTAAAGTTGCTTGATGGACCTGGGATTTTCAGCAACGCGTAATCTCAATTTGTGGGAATACAAAGCTACACCATGAGTGAAAATTTAGTTAATTCATACATTAAACTGTTTTGCGAAGAATAATGATTTAAAGACTGTAAAATTTCTTAAGAGTAACATACAAAGAAATATAGCAGTTTAATACTGCATAACTAGCGCATTATGTCATTCGGCCATTCCATTATCATCGTTGCTTCAGTGCGGAATCTGTTGCTGTTGTTGTTGATATCTTCGTTGCTGTAGTTGCTGTTGTTGTTGATATCTTCGTTGCTGTAGTTGCTGTTGTTGTTGATATCTTCGTTGCTGTAGTTGCTGTTGTTGTTGATATCTTCGTTGCTGTAGTTGCTGTTGTTGTTGATATCTTCGTTGCTGTAGTTGCTGTTGTTGTTGATATCTTCGTTGCTGTAGTTGCTGTTGTTGTTGATATCTTCGTTGCTGTAGTTGCTGTTGTTGTTGATATCTTCGTTGCTGTAGTTGCTGTTGTTGTTGATATCTTCGTTGCTGTAGTTGCTGTTGTTGTTGATATCTTCGTTGCTGTAGTTGCTGTTGTTGTTGATATCTTCGTTGCTGTAGTTGCTGTTGTTGTTGATATCTTCGTTGCTGTAGTTGCTGTTGTTGTTGATATCTTCGTTGCTGTAGTTGCTGTTGTTGTTGATATCTTCGTTGCTGTAGTTGCTGTTGTTGTTGATATCTTCGTTGCTGTAGTTGCTGTTGTTGTTGATATCTTCGTTGCTGTAGTTGCTGTTGTTGTTGATATCTTCGTTGCTGTAGTTGCTGTTGTTGTTGATATCTTCGTTGCTGTAGTTGCTGTTGTTGTTGATATCTTCGTTGCTGTAGTTGCTGTTGTTGTTGATATCTTCGTTGCTGTAGTTGCTGTTGTTGTTGATATCTTCGTTGCTGTAGTTGCTGTTGTTGTTGATATCTTCGTTGCTGTAGTTGCTGTTGTTGTTGATATCTTCGTTGCTGTAGTTGCTGTTGTTGTTGATATCTTCGTTGCTGTAGTTGCTGTTGTTGTTGATATCTTCGTTGCTGTAGTTGCTGTTGTTGTTGATATCTTCGTTGCTGTAGTTGCTGTTGTTGTTGATATCTTCGTTGCTGTAGTTGCTGTAGTAGTTAGTTGGTTGAATAGTTTGCTTTTCTTCGCTACAAAAAACAGCAAAATAAGTATTGTACAATTAAGGCTGACTTTTACCAAGGACTGGATGGACTGATTATTTCGATAGCAGAAAACCATTCTTCGTGGAATGTTTTATTTCGGCAACTCTTATACCAAAGATCAGGCATAGCGTAAACTCAGACATAGTGTTAATGCAGCTACAGATTTCTGGAAATTATAAAGTAA
>REGL01000035.1:319932-337433 GCA_004194395.1 Aurelia aurita complex sp. Pacific | reverse complement strand
TCATTCATTCATTTATTCATTCATTTATTCATTCATATATTCATTCATTTTTCCTGCACTTCCCTAGAGGGAAGACTTTGATTTCTGAGTGCAAACCTAAATACTAAAGTGCAAAACTATTTATTGACGTCTGCTCGTTTGTGATTTGATTACGTATTACTTGTCCATATAGTTTTTTCAGAGATCTCCTATTAATTTTATCTCTCTCTTACCTAACTCAGATTTTCAGTGGTTTGTAATTCTTCATTTAAATTTTATCTCAAAAATTATCAGTTGCCTAGTTATTATTGTAGCATTATCTTAATTTACTCACCTTCCTCCTACTTTCCTCAGCTTACCAAAGATGCTGCTGCCCATGCTGCCCTTGCTATAGCGTCTTCCGTCAATCAACCAGAGACAGATCCCCTGTCTCACCACAAAGATGTCACCCTCAAAAGCAAGCTGTCAGCCCAGCTCCCGTCAGCCGCCCGCCTCCGAATGTAGTAAGAGACCAAGACAAGAGTAGACAGGCACCAATGGTGCAGCAGATGCCTGCTGAGCTGCAGTTAAAGATGGTAGCCCGAGGGTTGCCTCATCTACGAAGAAGACGAAACCGTACTGTGTATACGCATGATCAAATTGAAGAGTTAGAAGAGGTTTTCAAAATCAAACATTATTTAGACGTCGATGAAAAAGGATCAATTGCAAAGCGGCTAGGAATTAGAACAGAGAATGTTGAGGTATGACATTTCAAAATTAGAATTTTTAATTATCCATTGAAATGATATAACGACAAAGAGAGAGCATAGGTACCAAATCTTTAACTCAGCGTAAAAAGGTGGGTGTAAAATTCAATGACCTATTTCTTCTGATTGAATGGCTTGAAAGAAATTTTAGACACTTATCTATAATTCTACCGTTGGACCTTTCAGAAATTTTGAATATTTTTCGAAATTACAGCGTATGTTACATTTCAATTCATTTAAGGATGTGACGTCATCAATTTCTAAATCATAAACCAGACGAGTGACAGGCTTTTGCTTGATACCATATTGTAGGCATTCATAAACTATGGTTTTCTTCGAAATTACTCCATGTTGCATCAAACAGTTTAGAAATTACGATGGTTTTAAGTTTTTTTGAAAATATTTCTTGAATTCTTAAAAAAGAAGAAAAAAATTCTAATTCGGAAAATATTGAAGATTTCAAAAAAGTCCAACGGTAGAATTTTTGAGAAATAGCTAAAATTTCTTTGCAGTCATTCAGTTCAGAGAAATACGTCACTCAATTTTACACCAGTCTTTTTAAAGATTTGGAACCTATGCTCAAAGAGAAAAGGTGTATTGGTTATGTGGAAAAATATCTGCGATTGTCTAACGACCTTAGTTCTGTTTATCTAAAGAATAAGGTAGATTCTGTTGTCGATATTTCTGAACTGGCGTCCTCACCAGGTGAGTAAAAAAATTGTCCGCCGTGGGAAAAATAAGCACTGCCACAGAATATTCGAAGTCATGTACAGTAAAGACCCGCATATAAGAACCACCCACTTATAAGAACCTGAGGTCTAAACGGTTCTAATTTCACCCTCCTTAAAGAAGAACCTATTCATCCTTAAATTCAAGGAAGGTTCCTATCTTAAACAAGTTAAATATAAACTACTGGTTGGTAATATGTGATAAAATGTTTTAAGAAATTTAGCCAAATACTTAAGTAGATACAAAGCATATGTAAAAGATTCCTTGAATGAATGGATTTGATACAGATATGGCTAGGTAGATAAAGTTGTTCTTTATACAATTGTGTCATGATAGTGAGTACGTGAAAACCTTGTTTTCTTATATTTGGCCTAACTTCCTGAAGATATGCAATTAATTCTTCTGATAAGAACCTATTTAAGAACCTTGCATCCTGTTTCAAGAATAGTATCATATGCATAAGAAACCTAAACAGGGTGATTTCAAAATGCAAGGTTCTTATATGCGGGTTTTACTGTAATTTAATTGGCAGAGGAGAGAAACAACGGGTAAGAAGTACCTGGGGAAAACTAAAAATCAAATTGTATAGTGAAAATTGACCTGTCTCATATTCTAATAGAGCATAATATGCGGTTATTAAACGATTGCGAGGTCCATGCTGGAAAATATTTGGACCGCAGTTTGACGTACGGACCGAACGCAGTGAGGTCCGTACAATGAACTAAGGTCCAAATATTTTCCAGCATGGATCGAGTAATCGTTTAATAAAGGCTTTATTATATGGCAGAACCTTTTGAGAACGTTGTTTATAGTATCGTACTTTTCTGTTGTGTCTTTGATCCTGTGCATCACTGTAGTTGCTCGTTGCAACGTTAACTACATTGGCATTTTTTTCGTGTATAGTTGCAAGTTCATCTTCAAAGTTTACAGAAAAGAAATCTTCGATGAATAAGCTAAACTTTGGCTGACACTTCTTGCGGCCTAAACCTACACAAGAAGCTCCTCCCTTGTTGTTGATTTTCAAGGCAACGCCCGGTCCAATAGGGCTTCGAACGAAAAATACGGCTTTTACGGACCGACGAAGAACCAATCGAATTGCTCCGTTGCCGGTCCGAGGAGCCGTATTTTCGAATGCCATATAATAACATTGTTTATATTGAAGACCCAACTTGAATTCAATTAATGACGTGGATTTTTAAAAAGTAGTTACTGGTTTTCTTTAGTGTTGTAGATGCTTCAAACTGTGAGTAAATCTTTGACGTACCCATTAAATTGAAAAACTGAACTACCGGGTGAGACAAAAAGAGGTATTCACTGTTTCCAAAATCGTATTACAAAAACTATGAAACCGATTTTAAAAATTAGTACTCCATTGCCTAACTAAGGGTTTGACTTGATTTTGAGAATTTAGTCATAATTAACATTGTATCTTCTTTATACAGCTGTTGTGTTGTATATTTTATTGTTTTTGCCGCCGTATCTCCCTACCGATACCCCCGTCCAGATCTGTCAAACGTGGACAATAGGGTCTCATTTTCGGAACGCGTTGTTCACAAGTCTCCCTCTTCTACCTTTTCTTTCTTTCTTCCTTCCTTCCTTTCCCCGTACCCTCTCCCGTTTCCTCCTTTCTCCTCCCTTATCGATCAAGAGCGAGGCTTAGAGCAAGTCCATAGTGCAGCTCATCCATATCCAGATCAGTGTTTTGACGTAATCTTTATAGTATCTAGCCCCACGCCTCGTCAATGATGTGCAGTTCGGCGCAATGCCCTCGACGCAACCCTGATAGAGTTACGTCACATTCACATCACTCTTTTCCCTTCCATTCTCTTACGGTATAGTTGGTAGCAAGATTACCAAAATTAATGAGACAAATTCCTGCCAAATATATTTATGTCAAATGAAGAATTGCTGAAAGTTAGTTTCTGTATGGGCTTTTAAAATGATAAAAAGTGATTTTCTTAGCTCCATCACTGCTAGCCTGCGTGCAGAGTCGACTGGTTTTCAGGTTTAGGAAATCGAATTGAATTGAATGGAAAATTGAAAATTTACTCCCAGTAGTGATCGTGAATTTTCAATTTTCCATTCAACTCAATTCGATTTGGTAAACCTGAAAACCAGTCGAGTCTGCACGCAGGCTACATCACTGCTGTCTGATGATAACAGAAATTCTTGAAATGTGATTCTGCTTTCCTATCAATGCTGCGCATTAAAAAGCCTAGATCGTTATGATTGTAAACAGCCCATTTTTGCCGTTTCTCGTCATATTGAGGTGCAGGACTTTTCTCTATTTGCTGATTTCAGAAAGAAATAATGCATTGAGAATCATGAGGAAATTCTTAAAAATTGAGTTGAAGCCTCGGTAAGAAGATGAATTAGAAATTTAACAGTTTTTTCAATTGCTTTTCCTCTACGATCTTTCAAACAGTAGAGTTTTGCTCGTGACAGTTTTTGGGTTATAGGTTAGTACACCCCCAACTTTACATCTAATGTTAGGCAGACTATAGTACAGTATTTATCGTTCCTCTTTTTTAATTGTATGTAGCATTTATGTAACATTGTATGCAGTTTAGCTTTTTTTAAACAATGCCATTGGGTAGTCATTGTCTTTTGCTCCTCATGGTATCGTCCTTGTAGTATTGTAAAGTAGTTTGTAGATAGAGTAATCCGTAGCATGTATTGTACATTTTTAATGGACTATGTAAAAAACAGTAGATAAATTGTTTTACTCACCCGCTACGTTATAAGGATTAGGAACGACTTTTATAAAAAATGTTCGTGCTGCAGTTTCAGTTTTGAATAAACTCCACTGCTATTGAAAAATTTTAAAGAAACGTTCACATGTTTTGGTTTGAAAAATAAACAATCCCCACCCCATTGCTAGCTAGCGTCTGATTATTAACGATTTGTCATTCATTTTTTCAGATTTGGTTCAAGAATAGACGAGCAAAATGGCGCAAAGAGATGAAAACAGTTAAGTCGAACAGTGATGGTGAAATAACACATTACATGGACGAAGATGAATCAAACCCAGCAGAAGATCATGAAAATTTTGCAAGAAAATCATTTTCATCAATATTGAGTAAAGATATCCCTGAAGAAAGACCAACCATGACTTTATATCACACAGGACAAGAACGCATTGAAAGTCAGGTAGATAGTTCTGTTATGGAAGCAGTGGAAAATTGATGTTGTGTTTCACTTTGACTTGCCCCAAGTCTATCTCTTCAATCCGTCTTACCATTCCCTTTTCTGTTGTTCCTGGATCCGCCATTCCAACATTCCAGAAGAGGGCGCGAAAGATATCTCTCGAGCTCTCTTGGCGGATTGTTGGAATGGCGGCGGATCGAAGGGAATGGTCTGAAGACTCGAGAGATTGACTTGGGGCAAGTCTATGTTTCATTAAGCAATAGATCTTCCAGGTAACACTTTTATCGGTTAAACTTTGAATTTCAAACAACCGCTCAATGCGATACACCAAATTCGTGGAACTTCTTGAAAATGCTTGAATGATATTTGATTTCATTTCCAATCCAAAAAAAATGTCTTTATGTGCATTTGTGTCAAGGAGCAAATTGATTTATTTGAGAGACGCTGCAAAGTCGGCCAGGTGTTCTCAAAGAACCTGAATATGTTCGAAAAGTCACCAAAACTTTGTCACATGATCAATCTCCAAAGAGTCTTTTTTGTTAATACAGTAAAAACTCGCGTATAAGAACCTACAATTTTGCAAGTCAGCCTAACTAGGTTCTTAAGTTTTGGGTATTTAGTGGGAAATGAGGCTGTTCGGGTTCTTAAATTGGTTCTTATTCTATTCATGGCCTTCAAAAATTTCTTTTCTTCATATTCAAACTTCAGGCCTATTATTTACTGTCAGTTCACATCAGTTGAATTTATGAGATATTCCCCAACAGAAATTTGTGGAAGAATCCGAAATGTTTATATAATCCAGATAAAATCTTTCAAAAGCTTCTCATCAGGTAATATAAGCATTTTTTATTCTTCCACAAACTTCTGTTGTGAATAATACCCCATGCTCTCTAAAAATAAGAACCTATTTCAAATTCCAGGCTGAATTGGTTCTTATGTAATTGGGGTTTAATTGCAAAATTTCAGCCTGTAGGTTCTTAATCCANGTCAGTTCACATCAGTTGAATTTATGAGATATTCCCCAACAGAAATTTGTGGAAGAATCCGAAATGTTTATATAATCCAGATAAAATCTTTCAAAAGCTTCTCATCAGGTAATATAAGCATTTTTTATTCTTCCACAAACTTCTGTTGTGAATAAGACCCCCATGCTCTCTAAAAATAAAAACCTATTTCAAATTCCAGGCTGAATGGGTTCTTATATAATTGGGGTTTAATTGCAATATTTCAGCATGTAGGTTCTTAATCCACTAGGTTCTTATACGCGGGTTTTTACTGTAGCTGAAAGACCAAGTTTTGTTTCCTGCTGTAGCTGACATTTTTAATAGCTCTTAACTGGCGCAGATGGTTGCATTGAAAGTTGACTGGCTTTGAGGCATACTGTAGAAATGCACAGATCATTATCAGCTCAATTTCTCTTCCAATATCAAGGCTTTTATATGGTCTTGAAATTCAGAAGGGTATTTAACTATCATGCAGCACTTGAATGACGATGAAATTCGCAAAGTTTACGGATATTGATAAAGGAGTACCATTTTCTGGAACGAGCGTGCTTTTTGGAAATCAAATAAAAAAGCCAGGTTTGCTTTTATATACCCTACAAATAATTTTTACTAAATTTATCTTGCTTTGGAAAGAAAATCACCGTCAAAATGGGCCGAAAGAACTCAGTAGGATAATTGTAATGACAGAACCTTTGTTTTTCAAATGGCTTCAAATTGGCTAAATTCTGAAGCTTTCTGAGCCACCCAATTTGGCATTACAAATTCGTTGAAATGGTTTGATATGGAAAAATAATCATGTGGCTATGTAAAAATCGAAAGTAAATTTGAAACGGCAAAGTTAACGCTCTTTGGCATGATTTTCAATGACCAATTGTCACGTCTTATAAACCCTATCGCTCAAAATCAGGCATTTCAAGTTGCCATTTCAAGGAATTTGGTGACATCATAATTGTAACTATTGCAAAAACAATTTTTTCTTCTTTGCTAAACTGAAGAAACAGCACATCCTAGAAATATGTATCAAAACCTGATTTCGCAGATTTTAAAAGTCGAAACATTTTATGACTTGCGTAGTACTATGCTCTGTGTTTCAACCGGTTATTCCACGGGAAGCCCAGGCGATTGATTGAACGATAAAGAGTTTGAAACTTCAAAATAGTTAATTGTAATACCTTTGTGTTTGTTGCACTTCTCTACGGCTGCATTGTGTTTCCTTTGTTGACTTCTGCACTGCGTAATTGTTCGAATACGAGAGTTCGATTTGAAGTAACACTACGCCTTCCTATATAAAATTACGCAGTAAAATTACGCTAAGTAATTTTATTTTACTTCACATTGAACTCTCGTATTCGAACAATTACGCAGTGCAGAAGTCAACAAAGGAAACACAATGCAGCCGCAGAGAAGTGCAACAAACACAAAGGTATTACAATTAACTATTTTGAAATTTCAAACTTATTATCGTTCAAACAACCGCCTGGGCTTCCTGTGGTTATTCCATGTTAGTTTTTAGATGAGTTTGTTACAGATTTAGAATATAAATTTTGTTATCATAGAGGTATTACAGTTCGCGAATTACTACTGTCATTACTTTATCTTAGGTATCTTAGACCTGTACGTAGAGTTGTAGCATTTAGTGAATTATACGTTCAAGCATTTGATGTGAAATGTGTGTATATGAAGAAGTATTAAAACTTGCTATGAATTGCTTGCTATCGCGTTTGGATTTATTTCGCTATTTCTCTAACTGCATGCTCTACCTGAGTTCATTGGTTACTTTGAAGCTAAAACTGCTTGGCTAAAGTCAATCTAGTTCAAGAGTTCAGGGCCCTTATTGATAACAGCACTGTTGTTGCTGAAAAGGCAATCCTTGTACAAAGAACTGTATTATTATTATTACTATTATTAGTGACTACTCTGGGAACCAAATCGGTGAGAATTTAAATCCAGTTAACTCAAACCCCGGAAAGTTTCTTATTCACCCCTCACACTAAACAAATAATATTTTGCAACGATCCGTTCGAATGCAAGAATTTGTAGTGATATGCCAGGGTGAATAAGAAAAACAGTCTTCCTTTGACAGGCCACTGCTCCCTGGATATCAAGACAATAATATTATCAAATGTATTATTCAATAGTGGACGTGTTGAAATAGATTTTAAGTGTTACCTGACTGAAATCGGCCACTCCGTTTAGAAGTTATGAGGGATTTTCTCCAGAAAGCCTGAGCCTCTTCAAGAAACCTTCAAAAGCTGCATAAAATCAATATCAAATTTGTCTCGTATATCTGCTATGCTACGAAGCAGAGGCTTTCTGGAAGGGCTTTATCGAAATAATCCCACATAAAATCAAAGCAGATTGGCAAATTTCAGTGAGTTACATTTTGAAATGTATTTGACTATCTCCACCATTGAATAATGTATTTGCCAATATTGATGTCTTGAGTTCTAGTGAGTAACGGTATGAAATTGCACAGAATTCGGTCCATAGCGTCCTGTCGAATTGGTAACATGGTTGATTTATGGTTGATTTGGTAACATGGTTGATTTGGTAACATGGTTGATTTAGTATCATGGTTGATTTGATAACATGGTTGATTTGGTAACGTGGTTGATTTGGTAACAGGGTTGATTTTGTAACATGGTTGATTTAGAAACATGGTTGATTTGATAACATGGTTGGTTTGGTAACGTGGTTGATTTGGTAACATGGTTGATTTGGTAACGTGGTTGATTTGATAACATGGTTGATTTGGTAACATGGTTGATTTGGTAACATTCTTGATTTGGTAACATGGTTGATTTGGTAACATGGCTGATTTAGTAACATGGTTGATTTGATAACATGGTTGATTCGATAACATAACTGATTTGGTAACATGGTTGATTTAGAAACATGGTTGATTTGATAACATGGTTGGTTTGGTAACATGGTTGATTTGGTAACATGGTTGATTTGGTAACATGGTTGATTTGGTAACATGGTTGATTTGGTAACATGGTTGATTTGGTAACATGGTTGATTTGGTAACATGGTTGATTTGGTAACATGGTTGATTTGGTAACATGGTTGATTTGGTAACATGGTTGATTTGGTAACATGGTTGATTTGGTAACATGGTTGATTTGGTAACATGGTTGATTTGGTAACATGGTTGATTTGGTAACATGGTTGATTTGGTAACATGGTTGATTTGGTAACATGGTTGATTTGGTAACATGGTTGATTTGGTAACATGGTTGATTTGGTAACATGGTTGATTTGGTAACATGGTTGATTTGGTAACATGGTTGATTTGGTAACATGGTTGATTTGGTAACATGGTTGATTTGGTAACATGGTTGATTTGGTAACATGGTTGATTTGGTAACATGGTTGATTTGGTAACATGGTTGATTTGGTAACATGGTTGATTTGGTAACATGGTTGATTTGGTAACATGGTTGATTTGGTAACATGGTTGATTTGGTAACATGGTTGATTTGGTAACATGGTTGATTTGGTAACATGGTTGATTTGGTAACATGGTTGATTTGGTAACATGGTTGATTTGGTAACATGGTTGATTTGGTAACATGGTTGATTTGGTAACATGGTTGATTTGGTAACATGGTTGATTTGGTAACATGGTTGATTTGGTAACATGGTTGATTTGATAACATGGTTGATTTGGTAACATGGTTGATTTGGTAACATGGTTGATTTAGTAACATGGTTGATTTGATAACATGGTTGGTTTGGTAACATGGTTGATTTGGTAACATGGTTGATTTGGTAACATGGTTGATTTGGTAACATGGTTGATTTGGTAACATGGCTGATTTGATAACATGGTTGATTTATTAGCATGGTTGGTTTGGTAACATGGTTGATTTGATAACATAACTGATTTGGTAACATGGTTGATTTTGTAACATGGTTGATTTGGTAACATGGTTGATTTGATTACGACAGAAATTATTAATGTGATCATGTACGATTCGAAAGTCAATGGGAAATTGTAAAATTAATATTCCTTGGCAAGATTTACGATGTTTGCTGCAGCCTGTGACGTAAAATACGGGTTTTCAAGCTATCATATCAAAATATTTTGCATAATTTCTATCAATTAGCATAATATTTTGAATACAAAAGACAATTTTTGTTATTGCCAAAAGTAACTTGGCTTTTGATAACACTGAACATGAAGAAAGTATGAAGATTAATAACAAAACCAGATTTTGTGGCTTTTGCAAACATTGAAACTTTTCTGACTCGCCCATTACCTAATATTTAGTAAATATCCTGTCAAAGGAACAATATTTTGCAAAGTGGAGTAGCAGAAGGAATATTCTAGGTAATGTGATCATAACAGCAATTTTAGGTAATGTGGTCATCGTCAAGTCGAGCTTGTCAAGACAACTTTTCTTTTTATTTCATTTATTTATTTTATTATTTCAATAGGGTTAGATACATTCAGTAGATTTTAGATACAACAATTTCAATATGCCCTGCTTAGAAACATAACTAAGCTAGTTACATGGATATACACTCATCTTTCTTTATAAGAAACTAAGGTCCGGGGCTGGTAGGCAGTTTCTTAAATTTCTGGACCATTTTGCTTCCAAAAGTTTCTTATGTGTTTCTTATATTTTTAATGCCGAAAGTGTAGCGTTAATTTTGTTTTGTCTAAAGGGCTCCCAAATTACTTAGTAAGATCTCAAAACAAGTAGATCACATAATTCGCACTCAGAATATTGTCCAAACAGTTGCTACAACTGTACAATGTCAAAGCGTTTTTGTGTGCGGTAGGAAAATTAAAACTGTAAATTACAGAAGTTTCTTAGCTTTTTCAATTCAGGTAGGGTTGTTTCTTAGCTTTCGAAAAATTGAGCCTACCGTTTCTTATAAGCGGTTTCTTATAGAAAAAATGAGTGTAGATTACAAAGCAGCCTGAAGATCCTATATGAAAGAAAAGAGAACATACAAAAAGAAAAAGGACTCAGAATTGCTCTTTCCAAGATTAAGTAACTTTCGAGAAAGCTTTTCTTTAGCCTGCATGCAGCCTCAACTTCTCCTCTTGATACAGGCTATTTTCCTCAGGGTATGGGTAAGCTTGGGGTAAAGAACATAAGGTAAGAACTGTGAATGAATTTCTTTAGCATCGTAATCCACTAATTTTTCTTAACTGCAGTTGTTTGAACTATCCTCTTTGACCTTGCGAGTTGTACTTTGAAAATTTTTAATCTACCGTTTTCGGCTATCGATGCTACTCATTTTGCCCCAGCTCTCGCTTTTTCCCGCGCAAATCCTATTTCTTATCAATAGCAGAATTCGGTTGAAATTGGTTATTCTGGCATAGAATTAACACGATTTACGCCGAAGATCTGCCTAGAATGCTTGAAATATTCATGAATTTCAAACTTACAGTCGTGGCCAAAAACTTAAAAACACATTTTTGTCAACAAAGTTTCTTGGCCCTACCACTCTGCCTATTTTACTTTTGTGGAGCTCATTTAGTTCAACTTTCCATGTAGATTGCAAATTTTGATGTGATTTTTTCAATTTCGGCGCCAATTTGCTATGATGTCACAATGAAATCTATAGAAATTCTCGGAAATTACAGTGGTTGTGCCGACAAGGGGTGTGACCCAAAAATTTTGCTACTCAGCTGGATTTTACATCAATCTATGCAAAATTCATTTCTATGATTTGTTTGCAAAATATCGAAACTCCACGAAGAATATTGCTTCTGGGAAAAAGGTAGTAGAGGGCATTCAGTCCACAGCTATGGCCATAAGTTTAAGACCAGCCCCTGGATTTTTAGTTTGAAGTTACAAATCACATAGTTATTCGAATTAATGTTCAAGAATCATTTCATTATTTGAATTATCGAACATCACGGGCTCTTACCTCATAAGCACAGATTGTTTTTCTCGCTTTTCCAAGGGTGGTCTTAAACTTATGGCCATAGCTGTGGACATAAGGGCCTCCACTACCTTTTCACTGAAGCAATATCATCTATTTAAAATTTGAAAAATGGGTCAAGTTGGATTCATGGCTCCTCCACAGTCGCCATTCAAACAGCGTACATGTTTTTTGGGACACATTGTACTTTGCACATAAAATTAACTAGAATTGAATTTGTTCCATGAAATCCACGAAAAGCAAAACAGGCGATCGCAATGCATGTCAGTTACCCAAGAGCCCTTAAGCTCTCGTACAAGCAAACCTTTCGCAGCTCTAAGAATTAACAAAGCCAATAAAAAAGAGAAAAATTAATAATTTAATGTTGCTACTTATCGGATTTCACAGTTTCAAGAAGTGTTGATATTCCGAACAATTAAATCGAACGTTTGTGTTGATCGGATGAAAAACAAAGCTCCAAAAATTCATGAAATATTTCAGCCTCCGAGAAACGGATCACATTAGTGGATTATCTATGTTTATTTGTAGAATGGTAGGGATATACTTGCGTAAGAAGCTTAAACTTTTTGCGGATTGCCAGCTATTTTGGTTAACCCTACCTCCAAGGGAGTTAATAGCAATGTTAGTGTTTAAGGTATACTATATTTAAAAGGAAGCGTATCTGAAATTCTGTGACGGAAATGAGAAAATCGAGGCCCTGTTAGTTAGCCGTTAGTCAATACATTCTTACGTACAATTTGCTTGCTGTAAACAAGGGTAAGGCACGGGCAACGTGAAGAGCAAATTTTGGCTTATTATTAGATTATTTGTTTTTGTCCGTTATGGCCTAATGCCCAAAAATCAACAACCTTTGCAACATACTTCTAGTCCTTTGTTGACTAAAGCATGCTTAGCATAAATTAAATGTTGAAAGCACCATGTTTTTTCTTCTTCTGTGTTAATCTGCTCTCGTATTATCAGAACTGTCAAGTCACATAGCAAGTGATCCAGCAACCCGCCATCGCTCCTTAGGCCTAATCCTGCAGGTGCATTTTAATATTAGGCCTAAGAAATGATGGTGGATTGCGGGATCGCTTGCAGTATTACTTGACAGTTTCGATAAAATGAGAGCAGATGAACACAGAAGAAGACCAAAAATGGTGCTTTCCACATTTGATCGATGCTAAGCATGCTTTAGTCAACAAAGGACTGGAGGTATCTTGCGAAGGTTGTCGATTTTTGGGCATTAGGCCATAACGGACGAAAACTAAGGTAGGCCAACATCTGATCTTCACACTGCCCGTGGGTAAAGTTTGTATTACAAAAGATGCAGGTCTATTCAGGACAAAGCGATTTTGCAGCCTCGAGAATAGATTTCACACCTCCAACGCAACGGAGCATATTGTTTTGCACTTCGTTTTTATTTTGATTCGATTAAATGCATTCCGTGGTGTGAAATCTATTCTTCAAAGGACAAAAGGCTTTGTCTTTTCTGAAACTTTGATCTTCATTTACCTTTGTTCTTGATTTAAACCATTCCTAGCTGAATGCGAAGGCGCTGCTCACGTTTCAACTCGGTATCGCATGGGGGTTTCGAAATTGAATTTGAATCTGAAAATAAAAGGGAGTTCTTCTTCCATCAGGGATCATATTAACCAATCAGGGCACGCCGCATCGTTTAAGAATTTTTCTATTTTGGATAGAGCCAACAACAATGAGTTTGATTTACTCATTCACGAAAGCCCTTTGACTTTACGTGATCGACCTGAACTCAATTCCCAGCAGTCATCAATCCCTTTACTTCTTTTTTTCTTTCTTTCTCGATTTTGCTCTCATTTATCCACTCGAGATTTGGGCCTCGGGTTCCCTTTGTCGCGTTGGAAATGAAACTCACGCTTGTTTACCTCGGATTACTTGTTTTTCTTTGGGTAAAAATTTGCCTTGTGCCGTTTATTTATTAATTCGCTAAAGATGAACCAAGTCTGGTTTGAAACGTTCGAAAATTAACATGTTGTAAGTCAACTTTACTATTTATATTTAACCTGATTTGTGTCTCTCAACTTGGAACGACATACAGTACTTGGAATGTCGTAATACCTGGTTTTGTTAATAATATGGAATGTCAATAGAATGAGCAAATTCGACATGATTGTGGTCGTTTGCCTCATCCCTTGAATTTGAATCTGTTGCGAGGTTTGGTGAGCAAACATTGCAAAGCAAAACGTTTTTGAAGGTTGTCTTGCATTACCAGGTGAGTCAGAAAAAATATCCACTGTTTCAAAAATCGTACACGGAAAAGACATACAGCCAATTTGTAACATTTTAATACTATCGTCTTACTGAGGCTTTGACTTAATTTTCAAAATATTTTGCTTAATTTTAGGTGCATTATTTTCTTTTGAAATTAGGAATTAGTCAAAAGCGGTATTTGCCCAAAAGCAGCTTTAAATGGCATGATCACTATCCTGTAGATTTTGACTTTTGATGATCAGCATTCATGGCAGAGCATGACTATATTACAACAGTTTCCGTGTCACTAGAAAGCAATGCCTGACCTAAAAACATTGTTTCACTAGTTTGGTCATTGAAACATGCATTCTGATGCATGCATGCATGCATTATAAGTGATTGTGCCAGTCACTTATAGTTGTCGGAAATGATAATTCAAGAATGCTTCTTTGGAGATGAAGATGATGCATTGTATTCAAATTTGAGTCTCCAATTGTGTCTATTTGTCTCAAAATTAAGTTGAACTCTCAGTCAGGTAATAGATTTTGCAATACAATAGCAGCAATTGCGTTTGATTGACAACTCAACTCAAAGCGATTAGTGACTGCAGACAAAGGAATTTCTCTCAACCAGTAATTCAAAACAAACAAAGCCTCAAAAGTTTCCCTGAAATTTACAGGGCAAACTCTCACCTTGTGCGATCGAAAGATAGTTTTTAAGAGAAGGTACGTGCTTATAACGAAAGAAGAAGGGTAAATCTAAAGATCTGACTGGTGGATTTTTATTAGCAGAAGGCATTGTAATTCTCACGTATTTAGGGGTTACATGAAATGATTCCAAAACAGCTCCTGAATCAAATAAACTAAATCCGCCAGGCCTAATTCTAGATTTGCACTTCTTCTTTGTTTATAAATACATAACGTCTCTTAAAAGCCACCAATCGCTTGCACAAGGTGAGAGTTTGCCCTACTTGTTTCTGGGAAACCTTTGCAGCTTTGATTGTATTGAATTACTGGTTGAGAGAATTTTGTCTGCAGTCGCTAATCGCTTTGAATTGAGGTGTCAATCAAACGCAACTGCTGCAATTGTATTACAAAATGTGCCCTTGGTGCTTTTGCAATCACTAGCTTCTTTTCTATTTGCAGTGCAGTTATAGCTTCTTCTGTCTTCCAGATCACATCATATCACACGGAGATGTCCAAATTTCAGTCAGTGGATGCTATTTTCAAAGTTTGTCCAAACTCGGAAGATATCTCAGTGAAGAAATTTGTGCAATTTTCAGCAGTATTTGGAATATTGAAATGGTATGCATCTTTTTTCGTACCTAGAGCTTATCAAAGACCCACAGCTTTCTATGAGCCTTTGTGAATCTAAAGCAAGGACGCCCCAAGGGGATGGGCCCTGGGAGTCGTGCTCCCCCTTTCATCAACTTTTGAAATGAATCATTGTCTTTACCATCAGACACCAGGTCTTGCGTAAATCACATGAAGGGTAATAATGATCGGCTCCACCTCTTTCGAATTCCTAGGTGCGTCGCTGCCTTAAAGGGGCTCCGTCGTCAAACTGTAAACAAAATGATCATTTGTGAAGCTTTTGAAAGGTGATATCACACAGGATTTTTGTATCTTTTTTCAAAATGAAAGTTGCTGTTTAGGCATAAATCATTGTACTTCACTAAGGAACAAACCAAACATTCATATCTTCTACGATTGCTCAGATATAAGTGGATTTTTAACGGTCGCTTTTTGGTGGCTTGGGTTAAGTCACCAAACAAACTGCAGAGAACGATGGATGAACAATGGATAACCGGTGACACGTGCGAGTTTACGGCTTTGTTTACTGTTTGATGATGGAGTTCCTTTAAAGTTAGCTGACGGAGATAAATAGCTAACTCAAGAACTGCATATGCAGGTCTAAGATTAGCCTATTTTATTTGATGATTTGGACACGTGCGTGCATATCTTTTCACTAGGGGAGCAATTACGTGCGTAGGCGTTTCTTTGTCCTATTTATAGATTGCCTCTACTTAGCTCCGTCAACTAACTTTAAAGTTTACTATCTTGTGATGTGAACGTATTGTCAGGCCTGGGTTCTGTTTATTGTGCTTTGCATTTTTCGCACAAAGGATTATGGTCAGCAAGGGTCAGAAAATTTTAATTTCACTCCAGTTTTTGATAATGCTGAATTTTTAGACCAAGCCGTAATTTTGCTAGTGAGTTCGTTAACATCTTGTGATTTCATTAAATTCTTAATTGACTACTATATCCTTTCACTCTTTGGAAATGTTAATATCATCATTATTTTTTTTGATTCATTCGATTTTAAGATTTTATTCGACCTCAATGGTTGAACCATCAGTGGAGTAATTTCACGTAATTTCTCGTAATTTCAGTTCAAGTTTTGTCATTATTTTAAAATTGTCATCCCACACCTGACACCAGGTCATTTTATGTAGTCGCCCATGGCCTAGCAAATACACCATGAATAAGATACGCCTTACCTTAGATTGACATCATTCCAAGGGTGTTAGGACACGAACATGTTGATTACATATTTATTTACCTTGTCTTGATCCTTGTCTTGATTCTTTGGTTTTGAAAGTCTTTGGTTATGGCTTTGCGGTTTGAAACCTTTCTTCTGTGAGGGCGCACTAAGACACAGGAATACAAGGAATATATATTCAAATAACACATGGCATTTGGGCCTAATAATCCGTTCAGTTGCACACCAGTTGAAGACGAAACAGAAAAGCAAAGAAGACAAGAAACCAAGACAAGGATCAAAACAAGGTAAATAAATATGTAATCAACACGTTCGTGTCCTAACACCCTTGATCATTCTAGTCACTCGTGCTTGACAATAACCACAACAGGTGAAGGTGAAGGTGAAGTTGCGTTTTTCAGCGCCAAGCGCTGGGATCGCAGAAATAGAGCAGACCTAATCGAGTTCGCGACCCCTTGTCATGACGCTCAAGTGGTGGGGTCCTACCGGGTATCGAACCCACGCCGCCTGACTGTTCTGGCTGTTCTGGCTGTCAGAGGATTACACCACTGCGCCACAACAACGAGAATCATAATAATCATAAAGGCGTTACATATGATTCATTTGATTTTTATGGTTTTGTCTTTTCATGGATTTTTTTTTCTTTCGTTCAAAATATCAATTTCATTTTTAGTGTGAATGTACCATCAATGAAATAACTTCGTGTGGTGCTACTTCAACAAAACCGACTGAAAAATTTTCTAGATTTCATGGTAGCTCTTTAAGGTTTTAGTAGATTTTTAATCAAATGGTACTTCATGCTACTTCTGCCATTGTTTTAAGATATCAATCGATATTTGCGATTTAGCCATGATTTCGTGGGATTTTATGATTCAACAGCATTGTTCACCGTTCCTGAGAAATGTTTGTTATTTCATCATGATTTTTGATAAATTTCAATAATTTTGAATTTCATGATGAAATTGATTGTTTTTTTTCAATAATTTTATTCTTCTTCTTCTTCTTACTCAGTGGCGTGCTGGCAGGGGGGCAGGGGGGCAACTGCCCCCCCTGCTGGTCGAGTTTGAGGGGTGCCAGAGAAAACGTCTATCTTAGGGGGCGCCGAAGGCGCCCTCGTCAAATAGTTAGTGAACGAAGAGAACCTTTTGAAACATCGCAATGATACTAGGATATCAAATGGAAACTCAAAGAAGGCGCTGTTTAATACCGGGTGTCCCAAAAAATGTATACAGATTTGGTTGACTCCAGCGATGTGAATTTAGCTTTAATCAATGGCTAA
>REGL01000035.1:284027-317983 GCA_004194395.1 Aurelia aurita complex sp. Pacific | reverse complement strand
ATCTGGATTTTGCAGCATGAGTGCAACTGCTAATGTGAAAGTAAATTCTGGAGCGCTTGCGCAGTCTCCTTGTGGTGCTCCTATGTTGGTTTCGAATGGTTCCCCTCTTGCATTTCCAACTTGTACCGTGTATTGCATTTTATACAGTAATATGTAAAACATATGTAGCTCATCGTCGTCTAATATTTTGCCTAGATCTTTAATAAGTTGAGGTCTTCTGATGGTGTCGAAAACTTTGGACATATCAAACAGGGTCACAAATATGTTGTAATCTTGACTGTTGATTGCTTTTTCGATTAACATTTTTAATGCAAAGATGTGTTCAGTTGTGCTTCGGCCGCCTTGGTAGGCAGCTTGAGATAGTGGGATGATGGTCTCGAGTTTTTCAGTTGTTCTCCTGATCATGCATATGCTGAGGATTTTCCTAATTACTGATAGCAGGATGATAGGTCTTAAATTTGCGCAGGATCCTTTTGGCTTTCCGGGTTTTTGAAAGGGAACGAGTATCCCTTTATGAATTTCCTCTGGTGTGTCTCCGTGTTCTGCGATGTGATTAAGTAAATATGTAATTTTATTACTTTATGTTTATTTTACTATCTTTTTCAGTAATTTGTGATTTGACCATATTTGACATGATTTTTTCAATATCTTGTACTTTCAATCGATTTAACAATTCTATCATCGTGTTGTACTTAGGTAGCTTCATACCTATATTGAGTTTTGAGTTTGAAAACCTTTTTTTCAAACACACTTACACTTAAATATTTTCTTCTCAGAATTTTCGCTGCCCTCCGGCAGCCTCCTCAGTGAGAATTGAATATCATCATTATATGAATTCGTGTATTCATTTTTTTTATAATTCAGTTGAAATCATTATTCCTCCCTAATTTTATCATTTTTATCTTGTCTTTTGATAAACGTTTTATTTTAGTTGATTTTTATGATCGCCGTTGATGATCGAGTTATTTCAATTTATTTTCATGTTTCATCTTATTTTTTTGGTATTCTTTTGGAAATTGCTCTGACTTTTTTATGATTTTACTTTTTGTGTGATCTAATCATACTTGCAACTGCACCATCATTAGAATATTTTCATGTCGTTTTATGTTTTCAGCATTTCTAATTTTTTCATGGACGTTGCATTCGATATTTAAAGGGGCTCCGTCGTCAAAATGTAAACAAAATGATAATTTTTGCAGTTTTTTGAAAGGTGATATCACACAGGATTTTCGTATTTTTTTCAAAATGAAAGTTGCTGTTTGGGCATTATTCCTTGTACTTCCCTAAGGAACAAACCAAACCNCCCCTTTAAGCGT
This sequence comes from Aurelia aurita complex sp. Pacific, assembly GCA_004194395.1. Classification (NCBI taxonomy): domain Eukaryota; kingdom Metazoa; phylum Cnidaria; class Scyphozoa; order Semaeostomeae; family Ulmaridae; genus Aurelia; species Aurelia aurita complex sp. Pacific. The sequence continues at coordinate 316,667 of REGL01000035.1, read as the reverse complement.
ACCACGATTATAGTTACTTCTACTGAGTGTCCCAAAAAAAATGCTCCTGTTTAAAATCATCAAACATTGATTATCGAACCTTTAATAAAATTTTCTTTTTGACTTGTTTTGTCAAAGACCAAAAAGTAGTTGTAGATGCTAAAATGTTTGCTTCTGATGCAACGAGGTAGAAAAATTACACATTGAAAAACCTTATTTTTAGCTATACTTTTTCAGCAAAATACTCAATCTTGCCCAACAGTCAAACTTTTCAGATTTTTCATCGTCATTGAAGTCTTCAATAATATTGTGCATTTCTTTCTGTCATTTACAAACAAACTAAAAGCTTTATATGCACAAAGAAATTGATATGGCAAGCATAAATGCTTTTTTGCAGTATGATTCAAAACCATGCAGCCCTAAAAAGAGCTTTTTCAGATTTGCAGATTTGATCACAATTTTGGAATCATATGTTTTTTTCATGAACATTTGGTTCCGTTCGATTTTCATGCTTCAAAATGATTTGTTGTTGTTGATTCGTAACTTTAGTGATCTAACCTAATTCTTAACCATTTATTTTATTTATCTTTTTTTGGTACTATAGCATTTTTATTCAGCTTTTTGTAGTTTCACTTTATTTCATGTTCGATCAAGTTGATACGTTTTGAAATATTTTTTATATTTCGTGATTTAACAACGTTTTGTACTTTTTCTGAATTTCGTTAATGATTTTGCAGCTTCGTTTGCTTTTATGATTACCCTTTGATTGTTTTGAATATTCTTTGCTATTTCGGTTTCACACATTTTCTTGTCCTAAAATATTTCTGGACTTGTCCAAGTCTCACTTTTTTCATCAGTCGCTTGATCCATAAAAGTGCAAAAGACCGCAGCACCCTTTACCTTTTGTATTTTTATGGCTCAATCGACTGATGAAAAAAGTCAGACTTGGACAAGTCCAAAATATTTCATGTGGTCGGAGAAATACTTTGGGCGAAATATTCCTTGATTTAAATGAAAAAGATAATTTACTCAATTAATTTTAAAGATTTGAAGTCTATGGTTACCCAACATATACTATGTCAAAGAACTTAAATCTATCGTAGACTCTCGTCTGTATATATAAGCCACATGTCTTCTTGCTTACCGATATGACCTGCAAGGGATCACATTACAAGTTATTTAATTTTCCGGATTGAAATTCATCTGTAAGCTTAGACGGCTCGCTGAGGAGAATTCACACGAAGCTTACATAGTCAATTAACCGGGCAAAAATAAAAGTGAGGCATCGATCGTGGCATACAGTAAAAGCCAGACGTCGGAACCTTGTGGACCCTAGGATCTTTACGCATTGGCACGCTCCGTTGCTAAATTGTAAACAAATCTGTAAGCGTCATTGTTCTAGGCACGTGTCCATTTTTCCGCAGTTTGTTTGATGGCTTCATCAAGGCCAACAAAATATAACTGTTAAAAGTCTACAAACATCTGCGCAGTCGTAAGAGATATGAATGTTTGAGATGTTTGGGTTGCTCGTTTATGAGGTAAAAAGGTTTATCTTCGCTACAACGCTTTCATTTTCAAAAATATATGAAAAGTCTGTGTGATATTGCAGTTCAAGAAGCATCACTGTTTTGATAAAAATTTGGAGGCGGAGCCCCTTCAACGTTGGTATTGCGGTTTTCTATCTAGTCTTAAAGTCCGTCTCAAATTAGATGCCACCTGAGATTTAAAATAACGCAAAATTCCTTTGCAAAGCATTTCTATTGTTGTTATTCGCGGGCATTTGCAGATGTTATCTATTTTGAGACAGACTATAGTACTAAACGGTCATAGGGTCCGTGGGTCCCATGGTCTGGTTTTTACTGTATGCCATATGTTGTTGCTGTCTCTCATAGCTAAGATGATAATTGGCTTGATGTTAATTTGCGGAATGTCAGCGGAAGCCGTCATATAAACGATCAACAAAAGATTGTAATTTCCCACGAAGAAATCGGCTCGCAAAAAATTTGACATAATTTTCTAATGTAATTTTATGCAACATAATCATTATCCTAGCTTGGTGATACGATAATTATGACTTAGCTAAGGCACCAACGAATTCTCCACTCGCCTTCACGCGCAAGTTGCGCTTGAAAATGATTACTTTCAAGTATTAGTTTAGTATCAAAGATCCCCTTGGTAGCGAAAGCGCATTAGTGACATTAGTTGTCTAGTGTAGCATTATCCAAGGATTTGGGATATTCAAAATTGAATTGATCTTGTTTTCTTTTCGTTTACAATATTTGTTCAATGTGATTGTGTTTATTACTGAAACAGTAAAGGATTTCAGGCATGTTTTATTTAGTGGAAGGCAATAACCGGAATTTCTGTCATCTATAAAGAGGAAAATAGTTATGACTCGAAGTTGCTTTGGCTGACCAGAAAAATTTGAAGCATCAGTTGCTCCTAATTTATTGTATTATTGATGATGATTATTATGAATAAGATCGTCATCATGAGCATCATAATCATGAAAGAAACTGTGACATCTTAAAGGGGCATTCCTCGAAAATTAAATACACGCAAAGATTCATATCTTCACCCCGATTGAGAAGCAGATTATGTACTGTAGACCCTTGGAAATCATTTTCCTCTCGTCGATCGCGCTTCACACATAAGATATGCAAGAAAACATTCAGACCAATTTTAATTTTAATACCATACCATTTTTATGTTTTTATGCATCGTTTTTGGCGAACAAATGTAGCATATTTTCGTTATTGTCCGTCAGTTGGTCATCGGGGAGTCTTGGTGGGTTTGTTGCGCGTCACTCCAACCTTCTCTTCCATTGATTGGAGAGACAACAACAACAACCTATGCCAAACTCAGTCTCTCGAAATTGTAAGAATTAGGCGATTCTAAGAATTAATGCCACCCAAGTTTTTTTTTCAACCAAAGACAAGTTAACCAATTTGTAGAAAATTAGTTATTTGAGAGCGAAGTTGAGCATTTGCAAATCAGGAAGAACTTCCAAAAATGAACGTAGATCGACATTGCCCCTGTTAAAAAGCAATTTGTCCCGGAGATTTCGTTTTCTTGTAAGTCCACTTTCTTCGCAAATGTTTCTTATTGATTCTGGTAAAAACGCGAAGTGCTGTGCTGTTTTAAACAAAAGTAAAAGTGCTGTTTAAACAAAAAGAAAGTAAACAAAATCATACCAAAATTGGCTGAATTGTAATTGACTAACTCAATTTTGTACCAGCAATTTCCTGAGTGGAGCATCAAAGATAACGTAAGAACCAGATAACTTTCAAATTTCGTTTATTCGATTACAATTGTGCCAAAGAATTGTAATTTATTTAAAACCTCGAACATGGAATTTAATGCATGGAATCAGGAATATGAAATTGCGAATATGGAACAGTGAATATGGAAGTGGAGAATATGGAGCAAGGAACGCAGGAACAAGGAATATGGAACAAGGAATTCAGGAACAAGGAATCTGGAATATGCAGTATGGAAAATGGTATCTGCATTTCGACGCCATATTCTTGATCTTGGGATGGTCACATCGATATTAATCGCTCGAATCTACTCTTTTTTATCGCACGTTGTACTGATCTCATTTTATGTGACAGTGGCGTGAAGCCCAGGGGGGGCACTCATCGCATGCACATACGGGGAGGTAAGTCCGATATTTTTGGGTCAGAGTTTTGCCGAAAGTGATATCTTTGGTCCAAATAAACTGAAATTATGTCTTTGATATTTTTGGCATCAAATATGGTCAAAATGATATTTTTGGGTTCTTTAGAGGCAATCCTGGCCTCAATTTTCATTGTTTCAGGATCTTTTATGGTCGTTTACAGATGTCAAGGCATAAAATGAGCTGATATTTTTGGGTTGTAATGAAGCTAAACTGATATTTGTTGGTTTCCTGAAAATTTCTCGGACTGACCCCCCCGTATGTGTATGTGCTGAGTGCCCCCCTGAGGCGTGAAGGTCGAAACATCTTGCAAAACAAAACCCTGTTAGAAGAACAATTTATTATACTTTCTTTGTTTGTTTCTATTGAATATTCTTTTGACCAAAAACGACAAGTGACTATGTTTGCTCATGTTTTTAACTGTGTTCTTTCTTTTCAGAGAACATAACGTCATACCATATAGATGGATCGCAGGTCAACACTTTAGTCAGTGAGTGTTACCATTTTTTGGAAACTACTTATTGCTTATTTCATAATGGGTAAGTAAAGACGTCTCTACTTTCACCAAGATGTATCACCATGAATTAGCCACCACGTCCAAAGAACTGTGGTTCAATTAACTGTGAAAAGCCAAACTTAGATTGAACATTTTTTAACGAAAATTGTTCCTGACATTCCAGAGTTATTCAGTATTTTGCGTGAGGGGAAACTTCTTCTGAAAAAGGTACCACGTTCACCGAGGGGTACCATAATGAATTGGCCACCAAGTCCAAAGAACTATGGTTCAATTAATTGTGAAAAGCCAAACTTAGATTGAAAATTTTTGTTACGAAAATTGTTCCTGTCATTCCAGAGTTATTCAGTATTTTGCGTGAGGGGAAACTTCTTCTGAAAAAGGTACCACGTTCACCGAGGGGTACCATAATGAATTGGCCACCAAGTCCAAAGAACTATGGTTCAATTAATTGTGAAAAGCCAAACTTAGATTGAAAATTTTTGTTACGAAAATTGTTCCTGTCATTCCAGAGTTATTCAGTATTTTGCGTGAGGGGAAACTTCTTCTGAAAAAGGTACCACGTTCACCGAGGGGTACCATAATGAATTGGCCACCAAGTCCAAAGAACTGTGGTTCAATTAATTGTGAAAAGCCAAACTTAGATTGAAAATTTTTGTTACGAAAATTGTTCCTGTCATTCTAGAGTTAATCAGTATTTTGCGTGACGGGAAACTTCTTCTGAAAAAGGTAACACGTTTACCCAGGGGTACCATAATGAATTGGCCACCAAGTCCAATTAACTATACGTCAATTTAATTTGGCAAGGCAAGACAAGGCAAACTAAAATGTAGCAATACGTTTACTAAAATATGTCATACCGGGTGCGCCAAAATAAACTATGCACGTTTGACAGGCCACAATAAATCTTACACTGGACCGATTTTGAAGATTCATGACTTAATCTTTAGCAGAAAGCCTGAATTAGATTCAGGAATTTTTGCAAATTTTTCCGCTTTCAGTTTTTAGAGCTAGGAGCGAGTTTCTTAAAACGTTCGTTTTCGAAAACATTGAAAACGATAAAAAAACGTCGATCAAATTTCAAAAGATTCAGCACGAATGAACAAGAGAAAACGTTTTAGGTGGATTTGGGGGCTTAGTACGACCTTTCGTATAGCAGATTACAATTGGTCGATTTTTAAATCGCAAACCACCACGAATAAATTCTATCTTTGTCCATTCATGTCGATTCTTTAGAAAACTTGATCGATGTTTTTTGATCGCTTTCAGTGTTTTCAAAAACTGAAATCTTAGGAAACTCGCTTCTAGCTCTAAAAACTGAAAATGAAAAAAATTGCAAAAAATCCCAGTATCTAATTCAGGCTTTCTGCTAACGATTAAGTCAGATATCTTCAAAATCGGTCCAGTTTACGATTTATTGTGACCTGCCGAACGTGCATAGTTTATTTTGGTTCACCCGATATTTCTTTAGAGTGATAGAATATTTTACTTGAAAATTCTTCAGAAAGTGTTTGCCTAAGGTGTACTATCATAAATTTACCACCACGCTCAAATAACTGTGCTTCAATTTATTACGGAGAGCCAAACTTAGATGTGGGAATCTATTTTGCAAAAATGAACCATGTCGTTCTAGAGTTATAGATAATTTTAGTTGAAACATTATCTGAAGATAAACTAGTAAATAAAGCAAAATAGAAGCACTTTGATGCGAATTTTTTTTTTTATATAATATATTCCAAATAAAATTTACAATACAAATTACGAACTACATTACTTATAAAATTACTCTACAATACTACTAGGACGATCAACCCCAGGGAGCAAAAGGCTGTGTCTACCCCGAGGCCATTAAATAAAGATAATAAAGGAAAAGAAACTACTTTAACTATGGGACAAAAACGGGTGGCTTATGAAGGGATGGTTAAGTGGCTACAGAAATTCACTCGAATCGACCAGTTTCATGGATAAAATGTAGCGTTAGCTCAAGAATTTGTCTATTTAGTGAAATAGGAAAATCTTTATTGCCATACAATAAAAGTTGTAGTAAAGCTTCATTTGCAAGATTTACATATCCAAGTGGTCGTATTAATGCATAGATTCCAGCGAGGAGGTCTCGTCTTTGTACATCAAAACAAGGGCAGAGCAACAAGAAGTGTTCCGTATCTTCAATACCATCATTTGTCGGACACATAGGATTTGTGGTATCTTTAAAATTGTGTTTAAATTTATGAAAATTTAACTTGCTAAGACCGACTCTAAGTTGAGTTAGATAGGATAGACCTTTTGGGTCATGAATCCCATATACAGGTTTTCCAGGAGGGCGGATTTTTGATAACATTTTCAATTTGAAAACGGCAACAGATGGTGCCAGCCTAGTTTCAGGTTCAAGTTCATTCCATTCGGACAGACAATGAGGATAAAAAGTAGATTTGAACTTTGCAGTTCTTGCCCTTATTTGCCCGATGATGTCAGGTTTGCGAAGAGAGTACTGAAACTGCTGAAGTGGTGGAATTGGATCCCTTGTATAGTTCGGAGCTAGGTTGTTTACAATTTTATAGAACAAAGTCAGGCGTCTACTCCACCTGCGAAGACTTAAAGATTCCCATCCAAGCTCAGCGTACAACTTCTCTCTAGATGTTCCCCTCCATGTACCGGACATGGCTAAAGCGGCAGAATATTGGACGGATTCTAGCTTTTCCATTAAATTAGACAAGGTGAAATTTCCGCTGAACTCGCATACTTTTGGGGGATCATGGTATATAACATCTCCATAGTCTAAATGGGGTCGGATATAGAGCTTGTATAGCTCGTTAAGGGTGTTCCTAGGTAGATATCTTGAAAGAAATCTCAACATACCAATACCCTTTTTCGCTTTGAAGATAGCTGCTTTAATATGGGAAGAAAAAGACAATTGATGCGAATTGAAATAAGCACGACGTTTCGAACGCTTACAAGCTTGACAAGGCTTGATAACGGGCTATGCTCGAAACGTCGTGCTTATTTCAATTCGCATCAAAGTGCTTATATTTTACTTGATTTACTTGTTTATCATTGTACAATTGCACTAGATGCAACAAGATCATTATCTGAAGATGCTTGCTTGAAAATGAACTGGAAGAGTAGCCTTCTGGTAGCAAAATCTTGAAAATTTTCTCAAAAAGGGAAACCGTGAAAAATCAACCGACGACATAGCTCTGATTTGATGATAATTGTCTGAGATGTCTCCATCTGCAAAAGCCAGCAGATTGCACTGCACGCCTTGCTGCTGCTTAAACTAGCTGCTTCGCAACTGATTTGATTTGCCAGAATCGAGGTGAATCAACGTGGGAAAAATCTGTAGCTCGACATTTTCATTTCATTTAAGAAGAATACACGCGCTACTGTTATTTAATTCAAATTTAGTTACTCATAAAATGAACTTAGTAAAATGAATACTGTCACAGTGGGGGTCCTATCCAAAGAAGGCTTCTCTTTGTTACATTATCAATAGACTATACTATATGCTATAGACTATTTAGAAACTGGAATTTGTATGTCATTTTGAAAAGTTTGAGAGATTGATGAACGTCATTTACCACAAAAATAGTGCTTAATTAGTCGGGCAAGCTAACTGTGAGTTAAAACGACCATGAAGATTTCGGGCAGAAAACACCGATGCTAAGGTGCGTCGAAATTTTGGTGCATGGACTCCAAACGCGAAAAACAATCCAATAGAAATGACAATAGAGTTTTCTTTGTCGAATAAGTTTCACTTGAACTGTTATTCAATAATCTTTCTTCAGGATGCAAAGAGTTTTCTTTTTGTCTGGCGGTGAGGTAGCTCTGGTAATTTTTAGTCGAAGCTGCAAGAGAACTTTTTCTGCGGCCTGAAGCTATCTTGCATCAGTCAACCAATCTTAACACGTTATTAGCTTCTCTATTGTAAATGCTGTACACTGATTGGTGAACCGAAAGTTTGCCGCGCCAAAGCGCTTGTAGTCGCACCTGTTTATCAATTCAATCGGTGGAGCATTGCAATAAGTCTGTCTCTCATTCAGACTTTTCTAAATAGCTAAACGTTCTATTGTTTGTCTTGATCTGTCAATCAAAACTTACCATCAATCACAAGAAGTAGTGTCATATAAGCGAAATAAAGCTGACTGCTGTCATTTTGTTCTGCTTTGAAAATATTTTCAACAAGTTAAAACGTAGCGCCTATTCAGCTTAAAATGACTTAATTAATTTCATCATTGATCGCTTTTGTATCGCAAGAAATTAGCTTTGTTACCTTGAGAGAAAAACAGCGGCGAGCAGTCAAAAATCTACTAGCAATAGAGTCTTTTGCGGGAGTTGTTTATCAAGTTTTGAATCTGTTTAGTCTGTATTTGATTCCTCTGAACGAGAATTTGGGATTTTCATGTCGTTCAATAGTACATGAAAACTGGATTAGGCAACGCAAAAGGAAGGTCTTTGTCGCTTGTAAATCACTTCTTTGAAGAAGCATTACATTTGTCGTGGTTAAGTCCATTAACTCAAAGCTACAGAGAAATCTGCAAAGCTTCCGACAATAAAAGTAATGATAATTGGCGACTTTCTCAAGAACATCGTCAGCTTGCTGAATTTGTAAGGGTCAAGCCGATTGCAAAATGTCTATCATAAGAGATTTAGAAGTCCTGATTTAGTATCAAAGATAATACACCTCTCACACTTGATTTGCGAATTTGACTCTAGGAGATTTTGACATCAGATTTGCAATGAATCTAGGAGATTTTCGTAAAAGGTTTTCATTTACTATAGGAGATTTTTGCATAGAATTCTCATCGACTTTACTAGATTTTCACATGAGATTTTCACGTACATAATTAAAGAGATTTTCGCATTGGATTCCACCGTTTCTATTTGCAGATACTAATAAAAGATTAAATGATATACATCCCTCCTATGTTTAACACACAAAGACTATACTCTATATATCCCTCCTATGTTCAACATCTTTAGTCCGAGTACTGCCGCTAGTACTGTTAATCTCTAGATAGATTTAGTCTGTGTTAAAAGGTTAAGGCTTTGCTATAATTGCGATTCTTTTAGTTTCCTGCGAAGACGTTAGGTAAGCTAATTCAAGACTAGTTCCTTTTCCTGCGAGCAAACATAAACAAACAATGAAATGCTACATTGAATTGACTTGATTGAAGAGACCAATGATACAAGGCGATACAACAACTGAATACCGTTAAAGTTATAACGTGACATACGAAAAGTTGAGAAAAGACTACCTAGGGCGTCAAACACGGATAAGGAACAGAAGCCTAACAGAAGTCTGAATGACTTGTACGAAAACAAACTGGGTCAAATGGTGCGATCTCACAGATTTATAGATGGTCTATTTATCGTGCAATCTCAACGCTTGCATTGACAAAGTTTAGCTCGACGAACAATGGCGTGTGTAGGTGTTGCTGTTGTCCAATTTGAAGGCCATTCTACCAACCCCACTCAAAGCCAGTCCATTATTTTTATCCATTTTAAAACGTCTAAAAGTTGACATAAACACGAAAACTTGGCCTCGAACATCAAGTGCAACCTTCATCAATAGAATAAGGAAAGTATCTTTGAAATCGATCAATTAGATCAGCCGCTACAAGCGTCTAAAATGGTGCAACATTTTTTTTCAGTCACACGGTAGCCAAAAATGCCAGATCATGCGTCATCATCCATAAATTGGATGATTAGTCAATGCTTAGAAGAAGTGATTTCTGTAATTGAGTCCAGTAAAATTCTAGCGTCTGTCCAAGGTGACACTAAACTGATACATCCAAANTTTTTTTAGGTAATTTCGTTTTTGTAAAATTTTATATTGGATAAAAAAAAAAAAAAAAAAAAAAAAAAAAAATTTCTGTAATGTTTGTAATCCTGCAGTTCCTGCAAACTTTTCTCTGTAGACCGCTATGACTTCCTTTCTATAAACGAACAAATGTGTATCCAGCCGTTTCTGTTTTGCTTTGGTTAAGGGAATTGAAGACTGACATTCTAGACATATATCAAGCGATTAAGAATTGTTTTTATTCTTTCTCATCGCTCAAATTTAGTCAGTGTAGATGGTTTGGAGCCCGTATTGAATTGGCAATGAACACCGTACGAGACCAATCTAAATTCTATAAACCCCTTGACAAAACGAGCTAACATTGATGTCTGAGATTTTGCTTGGGAAGCAATTTTTCTTGCCTTTTCGAAATGACTGCAGCTACCATAAAGTAAAACAAAGCTGATTTATATTTTTGCTCCAAAAAAGAGCTAATTGTCCGGTATACTTTGTGAATACACCCTTTTGTGGACTATTTGTTGCCATTCTCTTGGTTCACAAAAATGTCCGCCAACAAAACAAGGGCAGATTATGTTACAATGGATCCGCCACTTTTTCTTGACACCCATGCGATTAGCGATTAGCGAACAAGTGATTAGCGATCTTAGAAAAAGCAAATTCTATGTCTGGTTGGTTAAATCATAAACCAAAACAATGCATGCCGCAAGAATGACTCTGAAACCCAGGTAGCTAGCTTGCTCGTTGTGCCTCCAGAAATGGCTTTCAAGAGCAAACATGAGCATAGATCCAAAGAAGAAAGATACATCAATATTTCTGCCTCGGGTATTTTAGTTGTTTGGTTCAGAAGCGGATTGACAGACGATTCAATTGTTTCTACTGTGGTAGGAATTTAGATAGATCTTTCTTCTTTCCAACAAAGCTCATGTTTGCTCTTAAAAACCATTGCTGGAATGCACAACAAGCTAGCTAGCTACCTGGGTTGCAGAGCAACTTTTATGGCTTGCTTTTTTGTTTGTTCATAATTTAACCGACCAGGCATTGAATACCCTTTGTCTACAATTGCCAATCGCTTTGTACTTAGGTGTCAGTCAAAAGTAGCGGATCCTATTGTTGCATCATATGTCCTTGTTGGCCAACAAAGAGCTTGCACGTGCAAGGTATGCTGGATGCAAAGTCCCCTTTAAGCTTGATTTCACAAAGTGCGAAATTTCATGCATGCTATATTTCAATTGTTTAACAAAAAAGGATCTTGATGATTGATTGATTGATTGATTGATTGATTGATTGATTGATTGATTGATGCTGCTATCCAGCCATCCAATCAAATCAATTGAGGAAATCCAGCAGCAAAGTTTACCTGATTTTTGCATTGCTGGAGAACAATAGAAGTGCTGCTTTTGAAGCAACTTCTTATGTTGTTTTTTCTGGGCCTTAAATAAGCAACCATCATCAATTCTAATATCCTCCTTGCTTGAATCAAATTTTGCTTAGAGTTTGTTTCAGATTGTGAACTGAGAATGGTAGAAAATTTGAGTGAATTGACTATATTTTGATTTGAAAACCAATTTTGTTTGTAGTAGCATAAATAGCCATCATCCCATGATTTTCTCAGAGTAGTGACCTAATCTCATAGCTCCACTTGCAGAAAGAAGTCTGAACAGCATAGGTTCCTACTCGGGTTCCTATCTTTATATCAGCAAAAAAGGTGGGTTTAAAGTTCTATGACCTATTTCTTCTATTTGAGTGGCTTGAAAGAAACTTTAGCTACTTATCAATGATTTGTATTGTATTGACCAGTTGTATTGACCAGTGGCGTGCAGGAATAGCTCTTTGCAAGTTCCGACTAATTTCTAAGGTTTGCTTTCATCGATCATTCACAGGGCTCTTGTTCTCTTTGTGGTATTGCATTGCCTACTTGTACCTCTTCATTTGGTCATCCGTTGTAACACTCCCCTTGGCTGTCATGGTCACTGCACTGTTCTCCTACTTCTCTCCGTACACATGTTGGTTTAATACATCTTCTTTTAAAGTGAATGAATTGCAGGATATTGTTCTTAATTTTACAAAAATATCTCTATACTTTCAGGCCACCATTTGCTTTGCCCTGTCTTTCTTAGCCAACTTTCTGATCCACAATATGCGTGCTCTTATCAAATATCCTCTGTACCGGAAACGATGTATTTACTTACTGCAAAGTGTGCTACACTTGATACTAACAATAGAATACATAAGCTTTCTTCTTTATGGGAAAACATTTTCGCTAAAAGTTCTGCTAATGTTGTCAGGTGACATTGAGTCAAATCCAGGCCCTCAAATTGACAACTGTTTGAAATTTTTCCACTGGAATTTGAATAGCATTTGTGCAAGGAACAAGGTAAAAATATCACTGATTGAGGCTTACAACTCCCTCCATCGATTTGATGTTATAGCAGTTTCCGAGTCAATGCTTGACAGTTCTGTTAGCAATGATGACATCCTCATTGAGGGTTTCAGCAGGGAAATTTATCGCAGTGATCACCCAAGCAACACTAAGCTCGGTGGGGTATGTCTGTACTTCAGGGAGGGTCTACCAATAAAACGTAGGATTGATCTTGAACTGCTTCAAGAAATCATTGTTTCTGAAATTACCATTGCACGGAAGAAAATCTTTCTTGTAGCTGTTTACCGTAGCCCCAGTCAAAATAGTGAGCAATTTGAAAACTTCGTTGACAGACTGCAGACGACACTGGACCTACTCCGTAGGGAAAGGCCATACACAGTGATTGTGACTGGAGATTTTAATTGCAGATCCTCTCAATGGTGGGCAGAGGATATGGAAAGCCCTGAAGGGACTGCTCTGGAGGAATTAATTGAATCAAATAACTTATATCAATTAATTGATGAACCAACTAACATAAGGGGTGAAGGCATGTCATGTATTGACCTCGTTATAACTGACCAACCTAATATGTTTGTTGAACACGGGGTACACCCATCGCTGGATGAACACTGTCAGCATCAGATAATTTATGGAAAATTAAATATTACCATACCCTCTCCACCTCCTTACAAACGAACCGTCTGGGATTACTCAAAGTCTGATACCAAAGCGATAAGAGATGAGATTCAAGAAATTGACTGGGTTTCTCGATTTACTGCTCTCAGTTCGGATGAAATGACAGAGTGTTTCACTCGTATTCTTGTATCCACTATAACTAAAAATATACCAAATAAAGTCGTTAAGATTGACGACAAGGATCCACCGTGGATAACTCCTGGTCTTAAATCAGCAATCATACGCAAACACCGAGTTTACAAAAGATTTGTACAACGTGGGAGGAGGCAGGAGGATTGGGCACTAGTTAAAACTGTCCGGAACGAAACTTCAAAATTAATTACTAGCACCAAAGAGGATTACTATTTGAGTCTAGGCAGAAAGTTGGCTGATCCAGGTCAGGGTGTCAAAGCGTACTGGTCGGCTCTGAACAGATTAATAAACAAAAAGAAAGTAGTCAATATTCCGCCTTTATTGGAGAACGGAATTTTTGTGGCTAATGTACAGGCTAAAGCTAATGTTTTCAACGATTTTTTTGTTGAACAATGCTGCACTTTAGCAACTGGGAGTACCCTTCCAGTCTTTCTACCCCGCTGTAACAAAATGCTGCAAAACATTGTTATCGATAGGGATAAGGTTCTTAAGTTGATACGTAACCTAAATACTAATAAAGCTCATGGATGTGATGATATCTCAGTATCAATGATAAAAATTTGTGATTGCTCCATTGTCGAGCCCTTGTGCCTAATCTTTGACAAATGCCTTGATACGGGAAAGTATCCTTCAATATGGAAAAAAGCAAATGTAGTTCCTGTACACAAAAAGGGTAGTCGACAATGCAAAAAGAACTATCGACCAATTTCTTTGCTTCCAATATTTGGAAAAATGTTTGAAAAATTGATCTATGATTATATTTATGAGCACCTGTGCGACAACGGACTGTTAACACCACATCAATCGGGTTTCCGTCCAGGTGATTCGACAGTCAACCAGTTGTTGGCAATAAGTCATAAAATCTATTGCGCCTTTGACGATATTCCAAGTAAAGAAACAAGGGCTGTTTTTCTTGACCTATCTAAGGCCTTTGACAGAGTTTGGCACGAGGGCTTACTGTATAAACTGGAATGCAGTGGGATATCTGGAAGCCTCCTTGCACTAATTCGCGATTTTCTTGCAAACCGTGAACAACGTGTTCTATTAAATGGGAAAAACTCAGAATGGGCAACAATTTCTGCTGGAGTACCTCAAGGCTCGGTTTTAGGACCCTTGTTTTTTCTTGTCTACATAAATGACCTTGTTGATGACTTAAAGAGTGATGTTAAGATCTTTGCTGACGACACATCTCTATTTTCTGTTGTGAATGATGTAGCCAGAACTGCCGAAGAACTAAACAGTGATTTAGAGACAGTTAATATGTGGGCATGGCAATGGAAAATGCAGTTTAATGCTGACAAAACTGTTGAACTCATCTTCTCCACAAAAAGAGTTAAACCCTTTCATCCCCCTCTAATGTTAGGAAATGATGTGGTAACAGAAAAGGCCGAGCATAAGCACCTTGGCATGATTCTGGATCCCAAGCTGGATTTCCAGAGTCATATCAAGGAAGCTATCTTAAAGGCAAGACGAGGAATTGGATTAATACGACATATTTCTAATTATGTTTCTAGGGACGTTCTTAATCAAATGTACAAGCTTTATGTTAGACCTCATTTAGATTATGGTGACATTGTCTACCACAGGCATGACCCTGAGATGCTCCAAAGCTTCACGCGTAAGATAGAACAAACTCAATATTTGGCTGCCTTGGCGGTGACCGGTGCATGGAGAGGTACAAATAGGCAAAGGCTGTATGAAGAACTGGGGTGGGAAAGTCTCTATCAGAGGAGATGGTATAGACGCTTGTGCCATTTTTTTAAATTAAAGAACTCACACCATCCTGAGTATTTGTATGCAGAAATTCCTCCTGAGCGTCAAGTCATGTACAACCTCAGAAGTGCACGTCTGTATGAACAAAACATAGGTAGGACTGTCCGGTTCTCAAACACCTACTTCCAGAATACCTTTTCTGAATGGAACTCGCTCACTCTTGATATTAGAAATTCTACATCAATTGCTGAGTTCAAGCGTAAATTGCTGGGAATCATAAGGCCTGCTCAAAAGCCTACTTATAATATACATGATATAGCAGGTATTAGACTTCTGACCAAGCTTCGTTTGAATTTTAGTGCCTTAAATGAACACAAATTTAGGCATAATTTTGAATGTCTGGACCCTATCTGTGCTTGTGGCACAGGCAAAGAAGATAACGAGCATTTTCTCCTGCATTGCCCTCTCTTTGAATTACAGCGTAGAGATCTCCTTGGTCAGCTCGGGGACCTTCCTGGCATTGACATTGAGAGTTTGGATAGTAAGACTATTTGCGAATTACTACTATTTGGTAGCCCAAACGTAAATGTGATTGTGAACAGAATAATTCTGGAAGCGACCATTTCCTTCATCAAATCAACACAGCGATTAGGCTAGAAATAAAACCATCAAATCACAGCGCACCCCAACAGGTGAGTCAGAGATATATTTCTTTGACGCACCTGGAACACCTTAATTTTTGTAACGTTGTTTTATTTGTTAGACTAGATACTGTCGTAGTATTGAACTGTTGTAAGTGTCGTTCGTAGTGAGAACTCGATGACTTTGTGTCCTTTCTCGCTACGAACGACATAATTTTTTTTCTTTTTTCAATTCTAGTTTAACTGTTGTCGTTGCTTTGTATATTTTAATATTTTATGATGATATATAAAAAAAAAAAAAAAAAATGATTTTACCGTTGGAATTTTCAGAAGCTTTGAATATTTTTTGAACTTACAGAGTATTTTATATTTCACAACGTATTTTATTAAAAATTGGTTAATTCTGAGCCTGAATATTCTTATAAACAATTGCATGGCAGGACGAAATATTGGTTTTAAATAAATTCAATCATTTGATGTTGCCTTTGTCGTATTGCGATATTTCTACCTTCAAACGTATTTTATATTCTAACTCCTAAATCATAAACAAGAAGAGTTATAGACTTTTGCTTCATACCATATTGTAGACGTTCGTGAACTATAGTTTCTTAGAAATTATTTCATGTTGCGTGGAACAGTTTAGAAATTACGATGGTTTTAAGCTTTTTCGAAAATTTTTCTTGAATTCTTGAAAAAGAAGAAAAACACTCTAAATCTGAAAATATTGAAGATTTCACAAAAGTCCAACGGTATCATTATAGCGAAATAGCTAAAGTTTCTTTGAAGTCATTCAGTTCAAAGAAATAGGTCATTAAATTTTACAGCAACCTTTTTAAAGATTTTGAACCTTTGGAACCTATGCTAGTTTGAACCATTATTCTTCTGAATTATATTGGAGTCATTTATCTGAAGCCTGATATTGGGCTCTCGATCTTTATCGATGTTTACATCAAGAAGTAACGTGCAACGAGCGATCATCGTGCATGCTTTGCAAGACATGTTTATTTGATTTCCTGTTGGAGAATGTCTGTGTTTTTCAACAATCTTTCGTTTCAGAATTCCCTTTTGCATTTTTTGTTTTATTTTTCATTGATGTATTAAAATGTTTGCAGATCTTTTCCTTGTTAAGGTAATTCTTTTCTACTTTACTGCTTTTATTCTTCGTTTTTCGTTTTCTAGACAAGCCGATTGCAACATTGCAACATCAGCTACATTTCAAACTTAGCGAATTATCATAACTCCCTGCATGGAAATCATCTCTTTATTTCTAGCTCTATTGTTTATCAAATCATTCTATTGTTATCTCAAACATTTTGAGTTTGGATTTTCTTACGTTTGCAGTTTCGTTCATAGGTTCTTCTATGGTGGTTATACACTGATACAAGAGAAACGATGGCTGCGAGAGTGGAAAAGAATAAGGTAGTCTAATAGTCGAGTAGTCTAATAAGGTAGTAGCCAAAACAGTATGTATCATAGAGACTATTTTTCGAAACTTTAACAAGACATGCTTCCCTTTTAACAGTATGGTTATCCTTGTCTGATTTGCTCGTTGATGTCTGGCAATGTTCACGACTTTGAAGATTGTTGATTACTTTTGGTGCTCTTCTTGAAAAGAAAATTCAAGGAAAAAATGAATGTTTGCTTTCAAAGAATAGCCATATACATTTCATCACTTCGAATTAATGGCATCTATGTTCACGTATGTTTGCAATGTTCACGACCTTGGAAAATGTTCCTTACTTCTGACACTCTCCGTGAAAATAACATGGAGGAACGAGGAACAGATGCCCAGTCTATAACCAAACTTACTGGAACAAACCATATCTTGTTAACCATGCTCATTGATGTTTCTAGCGCTTGCGGATGTTTAGCAGTGCTCATGACCTTGAAAAGCGTTCATTGCTTTTGGGTCTCTTCTTCAAAGGAAATGGAAGAAAGACAAGGTTCATTGTCGAGAGAAACATTTCACTTTTAGAGCCTGTAATATGTGGAGACAGCGGAGACGGACAATGCTCATCGATGTTCGTTTTCCCTTGCGGATGTTTGGCAATGTTCATGACCTTGGAAAATGTTCATTACTTTTGGCGCTGTTCTTCAAAAGAAATTGAAGGAAAGACTAAAACTTCCGGGTTGAGAAAGAACATTTCTGTTACAGCCCATAACATGTGTGTGGTCAAACAATGTCTAATTATATGTACGGCGACATTTCGAACCAAGACACAGGACATTAGTCGGAATGGGCAAGAAGAAATTTGTTAAAGAGAGATTGTTTTAGCTTTTGTCAAAGGATATTAATTCAAATTAATTGTATTAGAATATAAGGAACAACATTTAATTAACATGAAAGACGTCATAAGGACTGGAAAAGTTTGTATATATAGCGAATGTCAGGCCATTATTAATTAAAATAACTTACCCGGTCTCCTAATAACTTATGAGAGTGGGGAGCGTTGAGCCAATTGCCTGGTCCCGGCAGCCAAGAAACTATTCATTATTGTGGCTTGGTGTCTGCCTGTTAGCTCTACCGATTATAAATATCGCCATGGTTAACGGAAATACTTGGGAGCAAATTTTGCCCACAGCAATTTTTACCGAAAACATCAGAAGAAACAAACATCCTAGGCCCACCATCCACTGCTTCACTTTCAGGAAAAATTATCAGTGCTCCTTCGCTACACAGCAGTGTATATTGAGTATTACATGCTTAACTAGACAAGGTACACTAGTCCCGCAATTTCGCTGTTGTTGTGGCTGATGATGGCCAGAGCGACAAATCAGTTCTAAGAAGATACAGAGATTGTGTAGCCAGTCTAGTGTTAAGCTTCCTAATATTCAAATTCCACCTTGCAAATACTAACTCTGCAGCGAAGACTTCCTTTCCTAAGAATTCTCTGAAACAGCCTACCTTGTAACAGTCAGCCAGCCTACCGCTTAGGGCCTTTTAAAGAGTCCTTGTCTCCCAGGGTGCTTTGCAGGCATGCAACAATTTCACACTGTCTGGAAATCAAATTTGGCCTAAGCGGAAACCATGGATCCACATTGCAGTAGTCAAATCAAAAGACAAATCAAATGAAGTCACGGGCTACGGGAAGATCAAACTGTTGTAGCTAGGCCTATCTTAGCTTTTGTCCGTTATGGCCTAATGCCCAGGTGAAGGTGCGGTTTTAGCGCCAAGCGCTGGGATCACAGAAGTAGCTAAGCGCTAATCGAGTCCGTGACCTCTTGCCATGACGCTCAAATGGTGGGACTCTACCAGGTATCGAACCCTGTCCCCCTGACTGCTCTGGCTGCAAAGTCAGAGGATTACACCACTGCACCACAACACCTTCAAATCATTTTCAAATTTAAGGCCTAACGAATCCAGTTATGGCGGGTTGAGGATCGCTTGCAGTGAGCTGGACAGTTTCGATATTCGAGAGCAGATGAACACCGAAGGAGAACAAAGGTTGTGCTTTTTACATTTAATCGATTTTAAGTATGCTTTAGTTAAAAAAGTACTGGAGTTAGCTATGTTGCGAAGGTTGTTGATTTTTGGGCATTTAGGCCATAACGGACAAAAGCTAAGTCAAGCCTTCCTACAGTTTGATCTTCCCGTAGCCCGTGATGAAGTAAAACCTCTCTTTTAGTTTGACTACTGCAGTGAATCTATATTTTCCACTTCTGACAAATTCAGTTTCAAACTGTCAATAGTCATAATTCTTTTAGGAAAGCCCTGAAAGAATAAAAACCGTAGGAATATCCCTCTTAAAAAACTACATCGATTCAAGCTCATAGCTACTTTCTGCAAAAAACAAAAAGGCACACAGTTTCAAGCCAACCCAGCTCTGTCAAAATGTTGTGCTGTTCATTTTTTTTTCATTTATCTCCTGCTTCTAAAAATTCTTTTCCCTTTTATATTTAAAGCTGATTGCGATTTGTAGCTAAGTTGTTAATAAGAACTATAGCTGCTTTATATAATCGTAATGCTTTCCATAACTTTATATCATAGTAACTTTCCTGTAACTTTATCAACATATAATAGTTAAAAAAGAAAGTTATAATAGTTAAATGTTTTGTTATGTTCTTGTTCTTGTAAGCTCCCTAGATTAGTTCTTATAAGCATTCCTTTTCCTAGGGCGTACGAATCAGTAACTATTTGGTTTTAGTTGTGAATAAATATCATCATTTCACTCATTTGAAAAAGCGTAAACGAGAGTTTTTCAGAACAAAAGGATTTTTTTGGAATTCTGGTGGATTTTTCTTAAAAACAAAAGGATTTTTTCGGAATTCTGGTGGATTTTTCTGAAAAACAAAAGGATTTTTTTGGAATTCTGGTGGATTTTTCTTAAAAACAAAAGGATTTTTTCCGAATGATTACGATCCTTTTTGAGAGTGAAATCCCCTTCGACTTTGGGTGTCAATGGCTCCCAATGCTCTTTAAACATAGCCGGCTGCATTTTATGTTCTCAGGAAATGAGAACAATAGGGACATCGCGTGACCCTCTTTGATTCTATTTTGGACAAGATCGCTACATCTGGAAAATAGGCTTCGGTAGGTTCCAAGGGGAAACCTGTAGGGAAAATGAGTATTTACTGGGGCATTTTAGACTACTTTACACTGTATCGGTATGTTTTTGATCTGCTACGAAGTTGTTATGGTTCAAGGGCGTTTACACTGCTCCAGAATAAAATGATTCTATAGATAGGAGGAGCAAAATTGGGACGTGTTATTGGTCCACCTGTCAACGATCATTGGATTTCCTTTGATGCTCTTGGGACGACAAAATTGAATGGAGATCTCCGAAATCATTGTCCCAAAAGAGTCTTTTGAGATGGAAAAGTGCTAATAGGAGTGCGAAGCTTCAGCAAAGGTTTATTTTTACGCATTTCAAGTTATATATGATCTTATGATCTTCGGAGAAAGTTTGCACGTTTTGCATTCATGGCAAAGCTTAGCTAATGGCGCGAAATATGTTAAAGAACCGAGAAGATGATCTATCAAGGGACTGGTCACTTGAACTGAAATAGATGTAAACAATCGTTAGCCGATGTTGTATTTTACACCCATTTCAAGGGCGTATGCATGGGGTCATTTCCGGGGGTTTCCGGGTAATCTTTGGATCGTATTGGAACCATGGCATGAGCTTATCGTTCCGTGTTTTAGTAAGTATGTTTCAAGTCAAGATCAATCGCTTGATAAAACGTCTTTTGGATTCTTTAAAAAATCGGCGGTTTTTGAGAATATTTCGATCTTGGTTCTTTCGCCCCATAAAAACTTGTTATATGAGTGATTGGACGTTCCCAAGAGTATAGTCACATGACTTGAAATGGGTAAAAGACCTTTCAACCTTTGCCGATTTTGTCCATTTGCAAAATTTAGCAGAATGTAGGGGGCAAAGAGAGATGATTCAGCGTTGGGGTATATAGGGGAAAACATCAGGCTCAGCAAGGGGAAATCCAAATCAAGGGTAACAGCATTGGCACTGTGTAGCATAGGTTCCAAATCTTTTTCTCGGCGTAAAAAGGTGGGCGTAAAATTCAATGACCTATTTCTTCTGTTTGAATGACTTGAAAGAAACTTTAAATACTTATTTATAATTCTACCGTTGGACTTTCCAGAAATTTTGAGTATTTTTCGAAATTACAGCGTCTGTTAATTTCAACTCATTTGAGGATATGACGTCATCAAATGTCTAAATCATAAACCAGATGAGTGGCAGACTTTTGCTTGATACCATATTGTAGGCATTCGTAAATTATGGTGTTCTTCGAAATTACGTCATGTTGCATCAAATAGTTTGGAAATTACGATGGTTTAAGGTTTTTTGAAAATTTTTCTTGAATTCTTGAAAAAGAAGAAAATCACTCTAATTCTGGGCCATTCTGAAAATTTTGAAGATTTCCGAAAAGTCCAACGGTAGAATTATAGCGAAATAGCTAAAGTTTCTTTGAAGTCATTCAGTTCAAAGAAATAGGTCACTCAATTTTACACTAACCTTTTTAAAGATTTTGAACCTATGCTGCACTGTGTAACCATTGTAACATTCAAAATCGATTTCTACTCACTATGATTTCTGCTTGCTGCAGACCTCAGACAGCTCAGAGTTTGTTGGTTTTCCAACAATGTTTGTAAAGGCAATCGAAAAATTAGATCTACTTATTTTAATAAATCTTATCTATTTGACAATGAAAAATCTCATTCTTTCTTCTTGGAATTTCAAGTCAAAGGCCTACTGAAACCCGATTGAAACATGAAACCCTTGTTTAATGTTTACACTTTGACCCGTTTGTGATAACCATTTTACTACTTTGACACATGCTGGCATAAGTCCAGCCTTTAACGTCAGCGTCAGTTTTGTTTCTTGCTTGATAATCAAACGCATTTCATTTTATAGAAGTGATTGTTCATGACTGATGCTATCAGAAAGCCACTCACTCTGTCAAACCGTGATGCCAAATTTTGCATTGAAAAAGTCAGACACGGACGAGACAAGAAACACCAGAGAGCATACACAGAGGGAATCCGTAATGACTCTTGATTTATTGCCTTACACCACTTTTTGCAATTGTAATCACTCCATTTTCCATGTTGGTTTCATTTGGCAAATTAAAAAGTCATTTTGGTCATCAGTTGTCAAATAACCTTCACAATTTCGAACCCACTAATTGCAACAAACAAGGCCCCGCAACGCAATTTAACTCAATAGAAATCAATACTCGATGCAGCAATTGCAATTTTCATACTGATTCGCCGCCGCCATCTTTGATGTAAACAACCTGTTTCCACGACAACGATGACTAGGATGATCGGGAATGAAAGGGATTCCAGAACACGTTTCTAGCTGTGCTGGCTCCAAGTTGGCGATACATATTCTAAAGAAACAGTGCATAATAACCTTATACTTGAGAGGTCCTTTATGCAGCACGATACGATAGCGAGTTAGCTAACTGCTCACTACAGGTTTATCACTAACACGACATTGGCTTGTTTATAAGAGCACTGCGTAGGAACTCCGAGGCTTACAAATGACCACACAGTCACCGTCTTTTGACGATAAAAGCCCTTTAGAATCGGTAGAGTTGATCATTGCAAACTCCATTGTTTCTGTTTTGAAAATAGGAAACAATAACCACGACACTGGAGCGATGTCGGCGGCATGAGATGGGCTGCCTTCAATTGGATGGTTTCTCTCTGATACGCCGCGCCATTGTTCTCAAATTCTAAAAGCCAATGAAACCTTTGCCGTTTGAATAACTGTCTTACGCAGTGGGACACATAATTTGACGATTTCGATGCAAGACCGCGGTTCTTTTGTGAACTTAATTGGCATATATCAGAATATATCAGTGCTGATGACGAGCAACAGCTCTCCCTGCTCCGTCTCATCTTCGCCAACATCTGGCTCTTATCACTCGCTGCAAATATTGTGGAAACGAGAATTCAGGTAAGCAAACCAATCTATCATCCGTATCATATCTAAAGCCGCTATCTACGGATCACAATTAAGATTTCATGTATCTTCTTGGGTAGTTAGTAAGATTAACACGGATTAGTAATCTTAGAATGAATCAATCTTAGCGCGTTTTAAGAGGGTTGAGCTGCAAGTCGCTTCAAGTTATCAAGGATAACATTCATCTATTGTATTTTTTACAGCTTAGGTTCTAATATCTTGTGTTTGCAATCAAAATCCATCGTATAAAGGCCGGCTGAAAGGGGGAATGAGTTATCGAGATGTTAAAAATCACAGCCTTGGACCTCAGAGATGTTTGGTCACCTTTTCAGAACCCGTTGTATTATATTCGCCTTGTTATTGCATTTGACCTAATTACGCTTGATTGCAATGGGGAACAGATCATTTCGTAGACAACAATGTGTACATTATTATGATTCATGCACAATTCCCAAGGAATAAGGAAATACTACGTAGCCGAGGGGCGTATCACTCTCTAAAAATCTCGTTCACCTTTGGCAAAAATCGTTTTGTTCTCAAGAAAAATCCGTAAAAAATCCCTGAAAATACTATTGTTTTAAAAAATCTTGTTCGCTTTTTTCGGAAGAGGGATATACCCCTCGTATGCTGCGATGTAACGAGAAATAAACAAATAAACCACACGTTTTTTTCTTTCACAAGAAATTTGGGTCAGCCATGAGTTTCTTGATTGGTTTCTTATTTTCTAGCTGCATGACTTATTATTTAGTTTTTACCATTGCCATGTTTCTATTTTTTGATAATCAGCACATTTTTAGCAAGAACAAGAGATCTATAGGGGTCAGATCATGAAATCATAATAAATATTATATTATATTACTATTGTTATAATTATACTATATATTATTAGTATAATAGTGTAATATTGTATTATATTATATTACTATAATCAAATATTATATTACTTAAGACCATAGGTTCCGCCACAATTTTGCCATGATGATGCTCGTAAATCTAGCTGTCAAAAAATTCTTAGCTCTTCTCAAACATAGTGCCGGAGTTTCTTAAATTTTCTGTCATCCTAGTGCTAGTTTCTAGTGCCAGTAAAAACATGTATTACCGGAAAAAGTCAAAGTAGCACAGGCAGTGATAATAACAAATGCAGGAAAAATTCTTGATTGCAAATGAAACAGGGAACAATAATGTACACATTATCGTCAAAATCATCTGTTCCCTATTGCATTAAAGAATTTTATCTGCATTTTTTAATGTTATTGCCTTTATTACCTCGCCTGCTTTTGGTTATAGTTTAATTCGTGTTACATCGCTACCTATTAATCCCCTTCCTGTTTCGCTATAACTTGTGTTTGAATTATGATAAAGTACACATTGTCTGCAAGATTATCGGTTCCCCACTGTAACAAGTATTTTCCCTGCATTTGTCAATGTAACTACCTTTATTACCTTGCCTCTTTCCAGCAATAGGTTATCTCTCGTCACATCGCTACTTAACTTATTAACTTATTTACTTACCTACTATTATTCCCTTCCCTTTTTCATTGCAACTTGTGTACGAATCATAATAATGTACACAGTATTGTCTACGAGGTGATCTGTTCCCAATTGCGATCAAGCATTTTCTAAGAATTAATTGTTAATGTTATTATCTTTATTACCTTGCCTGTTTAATACATTTGATGAGCTGAAAGCCAATTAAAGCACTACTTCCTGGAAGAACAGCAATGAAAATAGCCTTCAATGTTTGTTTTGTTTACATATGATATTAATCAATAAAACTGTATCTTTTTTGCTGTATTGAATAGTAACTGAAGGGATATTGTGTATAGATTAAAATGAGAAGATAAAAATGAAAGGATATTGGTTCTATCTCGTTGCATTACTGCTTATTAGTTCCCTTCCTTGTTTGCTAAAATTGTACGTATGAAGAATTACGAATCATTTCGTAGACAATATATACGTTATCATAATTCATACAAAATTTATAATAAAAAAGGAAAGAAAACAGTAGGCAGCGGTGCAACGAGAAATAAACTATTACTGGAAACAGGCAAGATAATATAAAGGTAGTAACATTGACAAATGCAGAGAAAATGCTTGTTACAGTAGGTAGCAAATCACATCTTAGGCAATGCGCACATTGTTATAATTCATACACAATTTATAATAAACAGGAAAGACACTAGTAGGCAGCGGTGCAACGAGAAATAAACTATTACTGGAAACAGGCAAGGTAATATAAAAGTAGTAACATTGAAAAATGCAGAGAAAATGCTTGTTACAGTAGGGAACAAATTATTTCTCGTGCATTATTGTGTACATTGTTGTTCCCTATTGCAATCAAGAACGTTGGGTTTTGAAGGTGCTCACTGGAACTGAAAGTCTGCATTAAAGAGTTCGTCTCCATTGCTCAAGTAGAAAGAATTGTGAAAAGTGTTCATTACTGAAACTTCCCATAAGAAACAAGGACCAAACCGAACTACACACATGCTGAAAGCTAAAACTGGAACCTCGTCTCAGACATGAAGCTTCCCATCAGAAACAAGGACCAAACCCACGACTACACACATGCTGAAAGCTAAAACTGGAACCTCGCCTCAGACATGAAGCTTCCCATCAGAAACAAGGACCAAACCCATGACTACACACATCCTAAAATCTGGAACTGTGGCTCCCGAAAGCTCAAAGTAGACAATCTTCACTTCATAAAGTGCCTGGTGATACCTGAAGGAAGTTTATCAATTTATTCAACAAAAAAAAACGCTGACGCTAACAACTTCCAAACACATCGCTCTGTAAGCAATGTTTGCTGGAAAGCTATCATAATGTGTAATTCTGGTTGTTGCTTCGAGACAGTGTAAGCTAATATCCAATGCAAGAAGATGTTGGATCACAGGCAATGGTTGGATTGTTTCTTCCGTTCTTCAATCAATCATTCAATCCATTCAATCATTCAGTCCAACCAAAGGTTCTTCCATTAAGCTTTGGAACTTTTCTTTATTTTTGCAGAGGAGCATAGATATTTAATTCCTTGGCCATCAAACCTGGTGCAGTCTTCTCGATTGACTTGTTGGCCTACATTTCAAGGCCAAAACGTTTTGGAAAACTGTTTTGCTGATTCGGCTCTACAGACAATACATAAGCAACACTGGATACGAAAGAGCATCATTAATGTGTGTGTGAGCGCACCAGCGCCTCTCGCAGGCACAAAATATCATTTGCACATTTGTTGATGGTATCTTTACCCTACTGAGAATGGTTTCATTGATTGCAGACTAATTTTTTCCCAATCGTTAGCTCGCAGGCACCGGCAGGCACAGAATGTTCTTAATGAGACCTGGACACCATCAGGTACCCATATGATCTGTCTGCTCCTTGCTGCCTAGTTCCAGTATTTTGAAAACCGAAGAAACAAAGAAGAAATAACATATAAACTTTATATTGTTTTGTGATTTAGGAATTAGATTTTTATGATATTACATTTCATTTTATAATTGTATATAATATTTTAGATATTTTGCTGATGAAAAAAAAGAAAAAGATTTGTTAATGAGAAACTTGTTATAAGAGCACTGAATCAGAATTTTGTTTAATTGAATGAAAATGTGATTCAGGAATGGCTTGCTGTGCATTTATTTTGAGTCATCTTCGCTATAAATATATGTATTGAGCATTGTGAACTATTTTCTGAGAAGAACGGTTTTTTTGTTAGGAAAACGATTTGTCATATGACAAATAGGGTAAATTTTTGCTCCAAAGGAATGTTTTGTTTCATCAAATCATTCAAAGATAAGATCATGCTACAAGAAATTTTTCTCGTCAGTACAAATCTAAAGCATAGCAATTGAAAATCCCATATTTGTTGCTACCTACCTGCTTGGTTTTACGTCCATTTGAGGAAGCGAAGAGCAAGAATTGCGACGATAAACATTTTCATTGTGTTATTATTTCATTCCAAGACAAATCCAAGTAAATAGTTATGACAAATCCATGTGACAAATCCGAGAAGTTATTATTAATTAAAAGACTAGGCCATGTTGAACGTCCTTACGTCCATTTGCTCCTAGATGATCAAATCTTAGCAATCAGAGCATCGAGCAAATGATTCAATGATACGGGGCAACGAGAAGGGGATACATAAAATGTTCAGAGTGCGGGTATGTGCCACCCATATGAATGCGTTTTGGCCTAAAATTTTCTTAAATCATGGGTCAGCCCTTGGCCCTAAGCTTTGCTGAAATCGGCAAAAGATCATAAAAGTGGATGGCAGTTTTTCAACACTTCTTCCCATTTTGCATGCCACGAACATGTCTGCAGAATTTTTAGAAGCTACATTGTAATTCGTGCATTTTTACAATTATGGGATAATTCATGAAAAATGCCCAGTACTAGAATGGGTTAAATGTAAAGAAACTTTATTGCTGTGTTTAAAGAGGAGCACCAAGAAAACTTTGAGAGCTAAATCAATGCTAATGCATGGCACAGGTCGTTAAACCCTCATTCTTCAACAATTTTCTCTGCAATGTTACATTTTGCAGCAATCAGAGCGCTCTTTCTTGCCAAATGTTGTTTCATTCAAATCAGGAACTGATATGTAAAAGAGTCAAAGAAACTTTCAAATTATTTTCAGCAGCAATACTCGTGATGTCGTTTAAAAGTACGATATAATGATTATTCTTTCAAAAAATAGAAAAATCAGCAATTTCTATAATTAAATGTTTACATTTTCATTAAAATTTGAGAAAATTTTGATACTATTGGATAATCCACATTTCTTATATAAAAATCTTTTCTCTTAAATTTGATACCAGCTGACCTTCAATTTGACTTGTTTATCGGCTGGCGATCTCAGAGGGTTCTCCCGGATGTATCATAAAATTGAATAGGTATTCCCTGGGGAAATGATGGTCTTCATCGGCGTCGTCTGATTATAGAACATGCTTGGCACATAACACTTGCGCGCTGGCCTTACCTTCCGCCAAAGATGCCGCGAGAACTTTTAGATCCTTTGGGCAATGAGGTTGATGAGAAAGGAGCTGTTACGGGAAAATTAATGTACATTTCTTCAAAATTTCTCAGTCGTATTGAAAGAGCAAACCATTTTAATTGAGGGGTGTATCACTCTTTAAGAATCCCGTACACCTTTTGCAAAAATCCTTTTGTTTTCAAGAAAAATCCGTAAAAGATCCCTAGAAGTCCTATTGTTTGACCCTATTCCACCTGGGCTCTTTTTATTCACTCCTCACCTGGGGGGGGGCCATTATGGCCCCCCCCTAATTATTTCCAAAACCAATAGAGTTATGAAGTTGTAACTTTGTACACAGTATCAACAATCTTTTGTGATTCTAATTAAGTAATGAACGTTTAATTAGTCACGTGACTTGTTGCTAGGCAACTAGATATGTTGTGGCCAGTCTGCAATAAGCTTATGTATGGAAACTACAATAATGTCCTATATTTTAGAGAAAACAAAGTTTGTTCTTATAAACTGTTAAAAATATTGTACAACATCATATTTTCTCGCAAAATAATATATTAATTTTTAATTTTTTTCACACCTTTTCGAACAATGACGTCATAAATATATGTGACGTCATATGTCTAAAAAACTCTAAACAAAAATGAAAATTAACAAACTATACATCATATGAAAGCCCTCAATGAGAGCAATCCAATGACACTAATTAGAACAAAATCGAACAAGGATTGACTAAAATATAAGCAATTTAGTGTTTTCTTTTGTGACATCTCTCCAAATAAGGGCATTCAGTGGTCACATGACGCATATAATTAAAACAAAATTTGTCGAATCTTGTAGAGCATTAAATTTTAGGAAAAGTCAGTTGGTACCAGTATTCTGTCTCATGTCGTTAAAGAGCTGTATATCAATGTTTGGTTGGGGGGGCCATAATGGCCCCCCCCAGGTGGAATAGGGTTAAAAAAATCTCGTACGCCTTTTCGAAAGAGTGATACACCCATCGACCGCATTTATCGTGTGTTGTGAGGGCAGTGGTGTAATCCTCTGACTTTGCAGCCAGAACAGTCAGGCGGAGTGGGTTCGATACCCGGTAGGACCCCACCACTTGAGCGTCATGACAAGGGGTCGTGGACTCGATTAGGTCTGCTCTATTTCTGCGATCCCAGCGCTTGGCGCTGAATAACGCAACTTCAGCTTCACCATCGTAACGGCAGGTTCTAGTAGGACTAACCCAAGTAAATCTCTTAGTTGGTGATAAATAGACCATTTACCAAGTAAGAAAAAGGGATTGGCGTGAGCTCTCCAGATTAATGATTAAATATCTTAAAAGGGTTGAAATAAGGTCCTCCAAAAGTTTGTTTTCAGTTTCTCGATTTATCCACTTCAAAATCAGCCCAAGACGATCGGCCAGTTTTTTTTTGTTTCAAGATTTTCTCCCAAGTTTTGGACTTATTACATTTGAAGTAAGGGTCAAAATCAGCTGATCGCTTGTTTATGTACCCTACTCTACAAATCGATCGTGGGAAATACATCGAACAAGATATTCTGAAGTGGAGAGGATTCCCCGAATTTCCGACTGTTACTAGGGCTGTCGGAATTGGCCGCGCTCGCCTCAATCCCTTTTTCCTAATTAGCAAATGGTCTATTTTTCATTTGTTGATTTGAATTTATTTTAGCACACCTTGGTAGCGACGCTATTGCAAAATCTCCACATGGATATACCAATCTTTCAAATGATGTTCTACTAAAGATTTTATTGCATGGTGATAACGATCTTCCAGATAATCTTAATAAAAATATAACTCTTTTAACTCTACGTTTTTTCCATAAAACTGGCCGGTTTGATAAGCAAGTCCTCAAATCACACAACCACCATCTCTCTTTTAGTAAGTGCTATTTTTTCTTTCTCTAGTTGTTACGTACGTATTGTGTTATGTTCGTATTTTCTGTTTTATGTTGCCATCAGGTAGACATTGTTTTCGCTCCTAATGGTATCGTTTTAGTAGTAGGGTATAGTATTTTGTAAGTAGTGTGATTAGTAATTCGTTTTGTAAGTTTTTAATGGAATGTAAAAAATCTTTGCCCCATCGCGTGTCTGCTTTTCAAACGTCATCACATCCACAACCATCTACTACGCATTTGGCAAAAATCCTTTTGTTTTTGAGAAAATTCCAAAGAATCCTTTTAATTTATGAAATCTCAGATGTACAGTGACACAGCAGTTCGGAACAAAATCGATACAACTGCTTCTGTCTCAGTAAGCATTTTAGAAAGCTTTTAAGAAATTCTAGAAGTGCTAGTTTTAGAAGTGCTTCTGAATTGTATACCAGAGTTTCTGAAGTTTTTGTAAGCAAGCTTCTTGAAGAAAAACACGTCTCTTTAAACATTTTGGTGGAAGAAGCATAGTCTACAAAATATAGCGAAAGGAATTACTTTTGAAACAGAAGTAGGATTCCTGAATTATATTTATAGCCGAATGATAAGTTAATCAGACTTAATTTCATTTGATTCGATCTTTGAAATATCTTTGGCCTGACCTTCCTTCTGTCGTCCTGGTCGCTTGCAATCCTATCCTTTGATATGCCTTGTTTTATCTTAGATTTAACATAGCAGCCGCTGTTTTGCCGAATACACAGCACAGCGACTTCTGTGTACGCTTATATGATAGATAGCCTTGTCAGTTTTCATATTCTAGACTTAGACTCGTCTGGTTAGAGCTGTCTCTGTTCCTACCGAGGTTCCTACAGTAATCATTTCGGTCATGAACTTCCTCGCAGGCGAAGCGGCAGAACGTGTAATCTCTGCGTCTCAGGCCGCCAAACAATGAAAGGAAGCCGAGTCTGCACGCAGGCTACAACTCAGAGGCCCACGATAAAAAAGTAGGTCTTACCAGCCTTCCAAAGAAACATATGAATTAACGACCAACTAACCTTTTGAGCAGCAGAACGTGGATCGGAAAATCGAAATCCTCGCAGAAAATCGAACCGTCTCCTTGCAATGTTCTAAGCTTGAAATGCGAGCATGATACCAATGCAAAAGAATCCCTAGATTGGCTCCCTTGTACTTCCAAGCATCCAATCCTCACTGCTACAATTCTTGCTGTGTGAAATCACACCTTGTTGACCTCAAAGGGAAACCGCACTGCTAATCCCGATGACCGAATGATGCTTTCAAAAGCGGCAATAAAGCTTTAACTTGGCAATGTACATGTTTTTTTACCCTGTCTACCAGACCCTCTAAGAATTTTTTTATTAGAAAGTTTGGTACACAGGGTAATATTTTGTCTCGCAAACAGCGTTTTAGCACAACGTGAAATTTGTATCGATTATTTATTCTATTTCTCTAGAAGACGCTAAACATCATACATACATATCTACAAACATACATATAAGATGTCAGGTGTCTTCTGTCCTGTCATGCCCTTCGACATACCAAATTTGACGCCGCAAGGAACACCATCGTCAATGGCATCAGGATGTGGTAAGTGTCGAAACTTTCAACATACTTTTCTTTGTACTGGGTGTCCCAAAAGTAGGCCTATACAGATTTTGCTTGATCCAGCGATGTTAAGTTAGCTTTAATCAATGGCTAATCTCTTTCGAAATTTCCCTCGATAGTTCACTTGCACGTAAATATCTCATTTGTTTGTATTGCTTCTTTGAGAGCAGAAATATTAACCTTTAAAGCTCGAATTTGAGAGCAGAAATATTAACCTTTAAAGCTCGAATTTGCGTCCACCTCGGGGTCCACCTCCAAACCAGAACTCGAAGCACAGCGAATAAATGAACGGTAGCTTTAGTAAAATTTGAACACTATTAGATTAAACCATGTTCTGTTTGCTAGAAATCACCCATTGTGCGATTCCGGTATTTTTCTTTAATTTCACCGATTAATTTCGATATGCTGCAAGAAGTTTCTTAGGCCAGAAGGCCAAAGCTCTGGTTAGAAGGTGGACGCAAATTTGTGCGTTGAGATAAATATTTCTATTCTCAAAGCACCAATATCAACGAACAAAGGCGAAACGAGGTATCTATATTCAAGTTAACTATCGAGGAACATTTTGAGAATTATTAGCCATTGATTAAAGCTATATTCACATCGCCTGATCCAACCAAATCTGTCCCATCCTTTTTTGGGACACACGGTGCCGCACTGACACTGTTATAGGAACTTTATCTAAGCCATGTTGAATTACAACCAATCAAATACATTCGGTTTGTTGGATTGACCAATATGCTGCGTTCACACGGCACTGGCACAATGTGAAATTGATATGGACAGGGCCCCCGTTCACACGAAATCAGCACATTTTTGCCGGCACAATTTTAAAACAGCAGAATTTGACGAGAGGCGTATCACTGTGTAAAAGTCTCGTACACCTTTGGCAAAAATTCTTTCATTTTAAAGAAAATTCCGTAAAAATCCTTTTGTTTAAAAAACATCTCGCCCGCCTTTTCGGAAGAGTGATGCACCCCTCCGAATTTGAAAACAGAGCTCTTTTGAAAACGGCGTTTTGTGGACACTCGAAAACAATGAAAATGACATATTTTTTATCTCTTTCAAAACGGGGTTGATTGATTCTTCAGGCGTTGATAGATTTTTGTTGTCAATTCCTATCTTCTTTGTCACTCAGTGCGAATTGTGAAGAGATTGGCAACGTTTGATCTTCTTCGTTTTCAAATTGTGCTGGTGTGATAGTAGCCAAATCGCCCCATCTGATGACCT
>REGL01000035.1:224316-262548 GCA_004194395.1 Aurelia aurita complex sp. Pacific | reverse complement strand
GGGGCAATTGTTCTTAAAACAAAAGAAAACAATACATCTAATTAAGTCATGTGACGTAGCACCATTGTTTTAGAAATTTATTGGGGGGGCTTCAGCCCCCCCTGCCCCCCCGCTTCCTACGGGCCTGTATTACACAAAATGTAACACTCTGAAGCAGTCCTTTTTAGGTCTCACCAGAAAACAAAAATGTGATATTGAATCTGGTGTTACAATCTAACGCCTTGTACTTAGGGGTCAGCCATATATTTTGTCCATACTTATATCTTCTAAAAATCCTACCCGGGTCAGCAAAACCTTCTTACACAAACCCCCAGAGGCTGGGCAAATTTTCTTGGCAAATGCCCAGAGGCCAGGCACCGAGATCATGCCATATTTGCAGTAACTGTACAATACAAAGGTGTTGTCAAATGCCTGGGGCCTGGCCAGGGGAAAATTCATAGTCAAATTCTTGGGGGCCAGGAACATTTTTGATGAAATACCTGGGGTGTCCTGGGGGATTGTCAGGTCAAGGCCGGAGAGAGACATTAGCTGAACATTTACAGATTTATGAATTAAGGTAGGAATGACAGATAAATTTTTATCATCACACAATTTCAGCTCAATCACTTGAAAGGTCTGAATTTGAAACATAATTTGTCGTAAGATTAACTATGAAGACCAAGATCACAGCTATTTCCAAGAAATACAATTTCTACTAGAATGGTATGCTAAAGTCAGAATCTCAAGCTTTAAAACGCACGTCTCTCAGTGTTTTGGTACTATCTAGTATCCTACTTTACGTTGGCTTAGAAACAGAAGATAAACAAGTAGATAAAGTAAAATATATCAAGCACTTTGATGCGAATTGAAACAAGCAAAAAACTTTGATGCGAATTGTGCTTATTTCAATTCACATAAAAGTGCTTATATTTTACTTATTTACTTGTTCATCTTTGTACAATTGTCACGCAACAAGAAGCTTTTTAAAAACAGAAGCAGCATTTTCGTCTAAAATTATGTTAAAAGTCATAGATATTGTTGATGCACAAACTGTAACTTGCTAAAAACAACTGCATGGAGCAAACAAACAATAAACCTAAATATTCAAATTGAGTTGGCATCTGAGAATTCCAACTAAAAATTATAACGTATCACTATTATTAGGTTGTCATCTTTAAAAAATTGTTTTGTTTCTTTACAAGGTCTACAAGTATTCAAAGTTCTCCCCAGCTCTAATTAAAACTGTCAAGTTGCTCATTGTGACAAATGTCTTTGCATATAAGATCGATATGGATAACTGCTTGAATAATTATATAAAGTATCTGTGTTTGAAGTATGAGTGCCTTGGTGGACATAGTTTGTATAATGTGGCATGACAGATGATGAGAGTCTTGTCATTGGGAAATGTGTGGTACCAGGATATACCTGTGCCTCCTGAGTTGCCATTTTTTCACTTTCCCATCTTTGTTTCAACATTGAAGCTGCATTTGCACTTGTTGCATCAGCCCAACAACTTGTCTGTGGAGAATAAGGTCTTGAATAATGCTGCATTCTTGGTGAATATGTAGTTGTAGGATTATTATCATTATGCAACACTTCTTCTTTGATTGTTCTCCTTATTGGTGACCTTTCCATTGGCGATTTTTGCTGCAGAGAATTTTGCTGCAAGGATTCCGGTGGAGTAGGTGGTGGAGAATCTTGTTCAATTTTAGTTTGATGTATTTTGTCAATGGAATCATTGGTGGCTGATGTCTTGCCATTCTCAACTGGTTTTGTCACACTGTCACATTTTTCTGAATCTTTTTGGCTCCCATTTTTAGGACTGTCATCGTCTTTGCCTGTTGTAGATTTTGGTTCATCTTCTTTCTCTTTTTTCGTGTCACCAACTTTCTTATCATGCAATTTGTCAGATTTTTCAGACTTCTCCTCTTCTTCCAATTTCTGTTTGGCATCCTTCCTTTCTTTTGCTCTGCGGTTTTTGAACCATACCTGGAAAGTAATGGTTGCTTTTTATAATTAATCAATTCTGGTATGAATTTTTTAATTATGCTCTGCATTCCACAATGGATACATTTTGATAGTGCATACAACAGCTGGCAGCACAGTCATATGCAAAACTTCAGACCGATAGAGATTTGCTTTGTCAGAGTGCAGTAATCTTCGCAGAACTAAAGAATAGAGGCCAACTACGTTTTGAGAATCAAATGCATTTAGTGTTAACCACAGAATAAATGTTGATGTACAAAAAGCTTCTTTTGTATGTGCTTTCCCTTGAAGCATAATTGAGCTAAGTAATAAAGCATGGCAAAACGACTTTTTAAACGAACTGAAACAATTTTGAAGCACATTGGGGATTTCCAACCACTTTCTAAGCTATTGAATGACAAGGAAAAGCATTTTTAGCAGACTATTCTGCAAATAGTAGTGCAGACAAAGATCCAAATTAGGCCTAACTCCACAAGTCAGCTTCTCTGCTATCCATAACCATATTCAGAATGTTTACTGCATTGAAACCTATTGGTGTGTTGACTAAAAACTAAGAAATGCATTTGGTTTTCAAAATTTAATTGTTGTCAATTCTTCCTTTCCTGAATAACTCTGAGAGAACTGGAAGTACACAATATTCTTCCACTATTGTTGAACAGATTGTACAATATCTACATACCTGTACCCGAGATTCAGGAAGATTTATTTTGATTGCAATTTCCTCTCTCATGAAGACGTCTGGGTATTTGGTTTTTGAGTAGAGATCTTCAAGGATTTCAAGCTGTGCTCTTGTGAATGTAGTCCTTTCTCGTCTTTGTTTCCTTGGATTACCTGAAAAGAGGCAGTTTATTGAATATACTATCCCTATGACATAGTTTCATAATTCTGTAGCTCCGAATTCCAGAATTCCGTGATTCCGGATTCCCAAATTCCGCATTTCCGGATTCCGTAAATTACACCCCTCGTCCAAGCCTGTAGTTTGCTAGCTACTCAGATTCTTTAAAACACGCGCTACGATTGTATTAGTAACATGTCAACCATGGGTAACATGTCAAGATTTCGTTGGTTTGAATTGATTGTATTGTTCTCCAGTTATAAACGATTTATAAACTTTTATATCAGTTTTAAACGTTAAAAACTTTAAAGTTAAAAGTTGTAATGGGTGAATGTGGTTACATTTGGTTTCTTGATTACATAAAGTTAAAAGATGAAAACTTTAAACGATTTTTAATCTCAGAACGCTAACAAAGCGGCCTAACATCATATCGTAAATCGAGAAATATAGGACCAATTTTAACAAACTAATTTTAATTAACTAAGTTGATATATTACCCAAATATCGATAATCAATTTAAGGAATTTGATGAGTAGTTAGCAAGCTAAAGGCTTGCAATCGCTTTAACTTGTTTTTTAACTCACCCTACAGGTTTTTTAACTCACCCAACTCAGTGTTCTTAGGCCAGTGGTTTGATGCGAATTGAATATTTTTTCATTAAAAGCTCGTTAACAGGATAATTGCCCTTGGGTAATTGCCACATTCAGGTAATTCAGTGCAATTGCAAATTTTAAGATTTATAAGACTCATTTATGTTTACTGATCAATGTTTAAAGGGAATAGACATAGCTATATCTCGTGGCCGCTATAAAATAGGCTGAAGAAACGCCCAGAAACCCATTGTTTCTTTACCTACACAATGAGACCGGATGCGTCAAAGTGGTCGAGTATAATAGAATATATTTTTGACCTGGCCCGGGCCAGCTTTTAACTATGTCGATTCCCTTTAAGATTTCCAAACCATCTTCGCAATTATAGAACTTTGTTCGCAATGATCGAATTCACTTCAATTCCCCCCAGTAGAAAAAAACCAACGATGATATTTTTAATTACTGAAATGCGGCAATTTTCGTGAAAATCAAGAAAATTCTCGGCTGATCCAAACATTTTCAAAAACTATCGGTTTAAGTCACTCGTGCACTGATTTCTGAGACAGCCTTTTGATCTCTACTTGTTATGCTATTAACAGACCTCCGTTCCTGAAGGGCCCATTGACTACAGACATATTGCATTATCGTTAATTTCCTGGCAGCCTTGATTCCGTTTTGCACGAGTTCTTGGTGAGTTCACAAAGGACACAAAAATAGAAACATAATAAGGAATTCGTTTTTGGGCTAGTTTTACAATACTTTGAGTTGAAATATCTTTCAATGGCTTGTAGATTGAGAATTATACGGCCGATATTAACGTACTATATTTTTGTATCTAAGTTGTCATTTTCGCTCACAAATATTATTGGTTCATTGGAATTTAACGAATATTTTGTAGGCGACTGGCTTCCAAACCGTCTGAGCATTGCTCTCACTCAATCAGTAGCTACACATTTTACCCAACGTAGCATGCGTGCAGACTCAGCTATCCTAAAGTGTAGTTGAGTCTGCACGCAGGCTAACCCAACGCTGCTGTTTGCAGCTGATGTAAAATCTTTTCTATATACTGGGTGAGCAGAAAAGAAATTAACACGTTCGCCGGACTATGGAATAAAAAGTACACGGCCGATTTTCAGAACTGAGATGTTAATCTATCAGTCAAAGGCTAATTTAGATGTAAAAACAGTTGACAAGTTTCGCGAGTTGTGGAATAAAAAGTACGTGGCCGATATTCAGAACTAAAATGTTAATCTATCAGCCAAAGGCTAATTTAGATGTAAAAACAGTTGACACATTTGGCGGGCTGTGGAATAAACAGTACACGGCCGATGTTCAGAACTGAAATATTAATCTATCAGTCAAAGGCTTATTCATATGTAAGAACAGTTGACAAGTTTCACGAGTTGTGGATTAAAAAGTACACGGCTGATGCTCAAAACTAAAATGTTAATCTTTCAGTCAAAGGGTCATTTAGATGTGAAAACAGTTAACGCGTTTGGTGGGCTGTGGAATAAGAAGTACGCGGCCGATTTACAAAACTGAAATGTTAATCTATCAGTCAAAGGCTAACTTAGATGTAAAAACAGTTGACAAGTTTCGCGAGTTGTGGAATAAACAGTACGTGGCTGATAGTCAGAACTAAAATGTCAATCTTTCAGTCAAAGGCTCATTTAGATGTAAAAACAAATGACAAGTTTCGCGAGTTGTGGAATAAACAGTACATGGCCGATATTCAGAACTGAAATGTTAATCTTTCAATCAAAGGTTAATTTAGATGTGACAACAGTTAACACGTTTAGCGGGCTTTGGAATAAAACCTACACGGCCGATGTTCAAAACTGAAATGTTAATCTTTCAGTCAAAGGTTAATTTAGATGTGAAAACAGTTGACACGTTTGGCGAGTTATGAAATAAACAGTACATGGCCGATATTCAGAACTAAAATGTCAATCTTTCAGTCAAAGGCTTATTTCTATATGAAAACAGTTAACACGTTTGGCGGGCTGTGGAATAAAACCTTCACGGCTGATATTCAAAACTGAAATGTTAATCTTTCAGTCAAAGGCTCATTTATGTGTGAAAACAGTTGACAAGTTTCGCGAGTTGTGGAATAAACAGTACGTGGCCGATATTCAGAACTAAAATGTCAATCTTTCAGTCAAAGGCTCATTTATATGTGAAAACAGTTAACATGTTTGGCAGGATGTGGATTAAAAAGTACGTGGCCGATTTTCAAAACTGAATTGTTAATCTATCAGTCAAAGGCTAATTTAGATGTAAAAACAGTTGACACATTTGGCGGGCTGTGGAATAAAA
Organism: Aurelia aurita complex sp. Pacific; assembly: GCA_004194395.1. Taxonomy (NCBI): domain Eukaryota; kingdom Metazoa; phylum Cnidaria; class Scyphozoa; order Semaeostomeae; family Ulmaridae; genus Aurelia; species Aurelia aurita complex sp. Pacific. The sequence continues at coordinate 256,842 of REGL01000035.1, read as the reverse complement.
AGTACACAGCTGATGTTCAAAACTGAAATATTAATCTTTCGTTCAAAGGCTAATTTAGATGTGAAAACAGTTTACACGTTTGGCGGGCTGTGGAATAAAAAGTACACGGCCGATATTCAAAACTGAAATGTTAATCTATCAGTCAAAGGCTAACTTGGATTTGAAAATTTCGTTTGGTAAAACTATTCATCTTCTAGACCTAGAAATTAGAAAAATGCTAGTAATAGTAAGGGGGCCAGCATTCCATTTTCGATTCTTGTCCAATATATACTACTTGGCACTGAAATTTAAATTATATTTCTTAAACTGAGATTGACAATGGTAGTGGATTTAAATTTCAATAGAAAGTAGGTCATGGACCAGACGTGGAATGCTGGTTCCCATCAAACCCTTTACATATTCATAATATTCCTAATTTCTGGGTCTAAAAGATGAGTGCTTTTACCAAACAAAATTTGCACACTTAATTTAGCCTTTGACTGATAGACTAACAATTTTGGTTCTGAATATCGACCACACACTTTATTCCTCAACCCACCAAAAGTGTTAACTTTTTTTTGACTCACCCGGTATACACAATCTAAAAATTTACGATTTAACAAAAATTTAGTTACTAAAAAAAATACGACAGGGAGTATTGTATGCATGAGAACCATGTGACCTGTACAGTTAACAAAATACAGAGATACTAAAGCCTATGCCAAAGTTTATGTAGGTGTCTCCTTAGGAAGAAGCGGCTTAAGTCGAAAAATATAGACGCCACTGCTTGGGAAAAAAATTTAACAATTTTGTGACTCATTTTGGTACAATCTTTTGTCACATAGATTCATTGATATTGTTTGAGGAAGATTTAAAGAGAATGATAGGGAAACTTTTTGCCACATGGATTTGTATTTGCTGGAGCCATAAGAACCGTTCTGATTTCTCTATGAATTTTTGCATTGATTCCGAAAATATTTTATGTAAGTTTCTTGACGGTTTCTTAGAAGCTTTATCAAATTCTTGATGTCTACATCTGTGGCCTCGTGAACATTTCACAATGGAGTTTTATAAAGCCTGCCACTGTTAGACATGACTCGAGTACCTGCCAAATGATACAATAAATTCAATCAAAATGAGAATATTCTTCGTATTTGCTTGACTAACGTAACTCTTAGTTAGTGATCGGAGAATTGAACTTCTAGTAAAAAGTGTTTTACAAAGGAATACGTTTAATTCCAATTTTCTTTATCAGGTCCAAGCATAGGGCTCAAATCTGTAAAAAGGTCGGTGTAAAATTCTATTACGGTTTCCCTTAAATTAAATGGTTTGGAAGGAACTTAGCATTTTTTACTGTAAATCTGCCGCGGCAATTTGTTGATATCTTGATTAGTCTCAAAAATGGCGGCATTTATCAAATTTGAGGCTATGACGTCATCAAATTTCTAAATCCTAAACCAGAAAAGATACTGATTTCTGCTTTTTTTTTTTTTTTTTTTTTTTTTTTTTCTTAGGAGTTACATGATTTTTTCTCCTTTGGTTTAGGATTTAGGATGATTTAAATGTTTTCAAAATTTTCCATCAATTTATTCAAAAATCATTAAATTGCTGTCATTTTGACAACAAATCAAGATATCAACAAATCTCCACGGCAGATTTACAGCAAAGTACTATAAGTTCCTTTCAAGCCGATCAATTCAAAGAAAAATCGAATAGAATTTTACACCCACCTTTTTAAAGATTTTAGAGATTTGAGCCCTATGCTTCAGGTCCAGAAATAGTTTTATCCTCGACGTCACGTCTTTAAGCATCACCAATTTTTAAATGTTTATGGTACATCCGGTACCTAATAGCGCCACACTGAATTAATAATTAAAACTAATAATGGTCAAAATCTAGAACTATTAAGAAACCATAGTCAGAAATAAACTACCACAAGAAAAGGGTTTTTAGTATTGATGTGTGAAAAAGCTTCTACGTAAATTCGCTGACAATTGTTGAAAATACGGTTGGATTAATTGGACCACACAATAAACCTGTCACAGCTTAATGTCCCAAAATTTCTCTCAAAACACCTCTATAACACACATGTTGCCCAATGCGGAGACCCGTTAAAAAGGGTCAATTTTAACAGGATCAGCATTGCTTTATGTCTGGATGTATGGGTGTCTACAATTGGTCGAAAATGCAACTTTGAGGAGAAATTGTTGAAAGTTATGGCCGTGAAAACCGCCCACGGAAGTAAAATTAAGTTTTTGATGGGTCACTATTTCAACGCCAAACGCCTACTGTTTTGATCTCTGACAAGTCGAGTCTTATTTCCCCTGATAGACCTTTTAGCTAGTCTTCAAAGAGTCTGGATCGAGCGATATTTTGTACATTTTTATTATTATACGAACTGTTCGTTCGATTGGCCTAAGAGCTTCCGTCACTGTTTTGCACATTCGAAATTTTTTTTTTTCAAATATAAAATTTTACAATAATCTTACATTCTACTATACCTATCTAAATTACTATACAGCACTACAGGTACGATACCATGGGGAGCGAAATACAATGACTACCTCATGGCCAATATATAAAAACATGAAACATAATACTGTATACAGACACATTACGAAACGAAGAAACAATTAAAGATTAATTGATACTATACTAGATTCTGTCTCATATCAGATGTCAGGTCAAGGTTTAAATGGGTTGGAAGATGTCACGAGTGCAAATCATTTAATTCGAGAATTCTACATGACGTATAAAAATGTCGTTAGATCCACATTCTTTTTCAGAATAGCTGAAAGGTGTATTGTCCTGATTTAGTATGAAGTCATACTGTATTGTTTGGAAATTTCCTCACAGACATAAATTCATGTATAGGTAGTATCAGGGGTGTAGCAATGCACCAACTTTTGTCGGGGTGTTTCATCTTGGTTTGTAATGTTCTGGAATTGTTTTCTTTAATTTTCTATTTTTCTAGTTCACAATTGCTAATTGCTCTCTTCAATTTTTCAAGAAATGTTGCTCAACTTTGCCTGCATTTTGTGAAGACTGTAATCCTTCTAAACGAGTGTGAAGTATGAAGCTGCGATTTGATACTGTCTGTGCAATTCTGTTGATAAAATAACGTTGCACCTATTTTAATGTTTACAAATGTATATCTTTTCGTTCAATTTAATGATGCTTTTTGTAGAGTAAGACATGTTGAAGGTAAATCATTTCTGTTTCTCATTCCTTTGCTCTTTTATTCTCTTGTTATCCAATTGTGCTCATTCCTGCTACTTCCAACCAAACATTCTCTTTCTCTTATCTTACTTTTAAACTATGCCATAGTTCCTTGTTTCTCTTTGTTTACCTTGTTGATGGCTGCTTTCTTTTCAGCTATGATGCAGAGAAGATGGCATATTTATCTTTTCTCTATTCTGTTTTCAGGCCCAGAACAACTCACTCACTGCATCACAATGAAAAAACGCCCAAGAATGAGATTGATGCAGACGATTTCTGGGTAAGCATTTTGAAACTCCAGTTTAGACACCCCAATGTCAGAGACCGGAGGGACTAGGCTTGATTGTGAACCAGTATCTTCAACAAAGAAATTAACGCCCTTCTTTGTATTCCTGACAAGTTTAGTTGATCAACAGTTCAGCAGTGATTTGATTGATCAATGCGCATCATAGGGCCATCTTCTTTTAAATATTTTAGCACGAGTTCCTTTTGAGCCAGGTTATCACAGGGATACAAGGGACTCAGATAGAAACGCGATAGTTGTTCCTATAGTCAGTCTGTCTTAAATTAGATGTCATCTGCAAATTCCCTTGAATAACAACAATAGAAGTGTTTTGCAAAGAAATTTTGCGTTATCGCAAATCTCAGGTGACATCTATTTTGAGACGAACTTTAGAGTGATTTTATAGAAAGAGATCAAATTGCTGGACCAGTGATACAAGGAAATCTGGGCACCGGGAGACAAGGAGGAACAAACTGCTGTATGCTTCTTTAGCTGGTTATTTCGAAATTCATCATAGAAATCATAGAAAGTTTATTGAAATTTTCTACCATTCATCTGAGGCACATACTAATTGTCTTCTACGGCAGCTCAGGAAATCCTCGAGAGTTTTCTCTACACTGCTCACAGATTTCGCTGAGTGGCTAGGCCCATAACAAACATAAGCATTAAAAAGAGCGGGAAACTATGTTAAAATTTAATCACGTGACCTATCCCTGCTCGCCTTTAATCGAGAACATCTGCCATGGATCAAAACACGCGTATGAAACATTCCAAGAAATAGCGCTTGAAGCAATCGCCTACGTAAAGCGCAATCATCACTTTTAAGAGCCCATTTTGTGGTGGATTGCCTTATCACTGCTTCTTAGCCACAGCACATTACAGACATTTTTTACTGTCATTGATGGTTTCATATCCCAGATACATTTGGCAGGGGATCTATGGGAACGTTTGAATTCCTCCACCCATCTCCTTGTAAAAAAATGTTACTCCATCGATTATATTTTTATTTCTCTCTGGTCCATATACCTTATAGATGCTGATATATTGGCGTCTGGTATATAAGAACATTGCCCTTGTACCCTAATATCAGGGCAGTGCCCTTACATGCGAGGTCTCTCGAGAAAAGGTACTAAAATACCAGATGATGCATTGTTGAAACTGATTATTATTAATTCTCAATAAATCCCTAATTTTGTTGTAGACAGGCTTCTTTTTCTTTCATTGTTTTCCTGCCTGCCACCTTTGCCAGCTCATAATGGCCAAATGCAAGACCAAAATAAAAGGTGTTCGTAGCTTTTTAAGCTACCAGACAAGCACTTATTTTTTAAATCAACGACACTATACACGATGGTACATGGTCTTGTTCCTTCGACTAATTAAACCGCCAGGTCGCTGATGAGAATCAGCAATTTTCGAGTTAAGGCGTACAAACTCACAAAATCCAGAAATACAAGACTTTAAAGTCTTAGTCATTTTTGAGGCAATGTGTCCCTGCCTTATGTTAATTAAGATGGTCACGTGAGCCTTCTGGGTGCTAATTCGAAACGCTTAATGAGGAACTACGCTACGGTAGTAAATTTATTTTCATTAGGTAAACCAGAGTAATGTGACATTGTTTGGTTTTATCTCTTCTCGTTGACCATCGTTGAATTAATGGAAACATTTAATAATACTTCTGTCTCCTCATATCTGATTTGGAGACCATAAGATGGGGATTCTGATTATTTCTCGAGTTTCCTTTCTTGACAATGTGGCTGGCTCTGAAAAGCATTTAACTGTGGCGCCTGTAGTGTCACCAGAGTAGTTCTGTAGCTATTTATTTACCCAAACCATGAGCGACAAGACGACCAAGAGTGCATCAGTGTTTATGTTTGTTGTAACAATGTTTTATCAATAATAGGCGCAATGTGAAATTAAAGGCTTGTATTTGCAGAGAAACCCGGGGTAGCATCCACCCCGGGTCACCCTGGGTCAACTGCAACCGCCTCATTGAAGAAAGGTGCTATTTACATGAGCTCGGGGCAGCTCGGTGGTGTTGAGTTGCATCAGTTAACACGTGGCAAGTTGGCTTTTTGTTTGCCTTTTGTTAATTGACACCAGGTTGGCTACGTTGAAGCGTCTTTTTATACATCATTTAATAACTTACAATACGTATTACTTATAACACTACTTACAAAATACTATACCCTACTACTAGCACAATACCATTTGTCTTAACGTCACAACAGTGCCTCTAAATCATATCTAGCCTCCTTGTCGTGCAACAGTATGTTTGGAGCACTTGAAAAAGATGTCGAAACATTGTTTAACAACCTCAGACTTGCCGTCTAAAATCACAGTTAGGAGCCTGGATATTTTGTAGGAAGGAGATAAGGACGATATCTTTCCATTTATCCCTCAACAATACCATATCTGTGATAATCTGGCGCCTCCCTCTACTGCCTTCGGTTTATCTACAACATTGGCCGGATGAAAAACAATCACAGAAAATTCTGAAAAACTCTCATATCGAATTTGTTTTTGCTCCAAGCACTTTATCAATTAACAAAATAGTAACTGTGGACTTTTGCCGGATTTATGTGGCTTTTGGTTTGACGTCACCAAGCCAAGAATCCGCTCGCTACAAGCCAAAACTTTCCTTTCTTTCTTCTCAGGTTTATGATTGTGACTAACTAGACGAAAAATGGCTCTTTGTCTAGCTTAGATTTTTGCAAAACATAATTATCATTGATAAGTAATGATAGGATTGGTTAAGAGATAAACCATTGAAAAATCTGTGATTAAATGAAAATGATGATTAAACAGGACATGATACGCGAAAAAGAACATCATCATCATAGCATTATGCACTACCTTTACAGGCGTGGCAGCTAAACTAAACTGAATTAAATAAACTAACACAATGAAACTAATACAAAATACAGTAAAAAAAAGTGAACTAAAATAAGATAGAAATGAACTAAAATGAATCAAATAAAAGCTGTGGTGAAGTGTAGAACGACAAACGAGAAGAATGGGTTTAGGCGTCTTGGAACTCCAAGCTAGGCCCATCTAGGTCGCAGTTTGGAGTGAGTCTCTCAGTTGGTTAGCATCCATGATAAACTTAGCCAGGCAAGTAATAACTGTAGTGTTTTCGCTAGTCATAATATTGGAAAACTGTGTCTCTGGATCTAATAGCCGAACATTCGCAGCTGATAGTAGGCCAGCCCTTAAATTATCATATGCTGGGCATATTGTCAAAAAAAGAAATTCGTCTTCGACAAGGTTTAACGAGGAAAACGAGGAAAAATGATTTAAAAAAGATTTACGCTCTACAAGTAAACTTGGACCTAATCCAGGCAATACACAGATTTTTTTTATAAGAAAGTAAGCATTTATTTGGTCAATACTGAAAGTTTCTTTAAATTATCAGATCTTGAGAGCGCAGAGTTTCTTGCGAGTTTCTGTGTCATCGGGAACATAGCAAAACAAGGTCTGTTGAAGCCTTTCCAATGTTATCGAACTCAAAGCAATGACAAAATATTTGTCAATACTGTGCAGTAGTAAAAGCATTTTTGCTTGACATTGGAAAAAATTGGAGCTACAAATTGCAAAAGTTTCTTAATATTTTCGCTCTGGTCCGTACTTTGACAAAGCTCCCCTCCTGTACGAAGCTTTCATCCTGTTACGGTTTCTTAATTATTAAAATATTGAGCTTTCAGTTTCTTATGAACGGCTGCTTAAAAGATTAAAGAGGCCCATTAGCCATGTACGAAGAACGCTGGTACGTGGCAAAGTTTAAAACAGATTAGGGAAAAAGCTTCCAAATAACCATTGCAATTAATGAAATGGTTTGTTTGCGTGGCCCAGTGCTAGCAAAATGCTTTTTTACCTGAAGTTGTGCGACGGTGTGGAGGCGTAGCAATAAGTGGTTCCTTTATTACTGCGTTACAGCACCTCACAGACCTCCCCCCCCCCCCTACATGTACTCGTTTTACTTCGTACATAAAGATGGGAGCAATGAGCTTCTTCAAAGCTGCGGCAATTCCGATACTTTTCATGTTTGATATTTTTATTTTTACTGAGGGAGGGTAACCCACAAGAGCTATTTTTGAATGGGGTCCTCCTCCTCGCGTCATGCATGTAATGCATATGATAGGGCCTCAAGTCCATTTTGAATCTACGACATTTTTGTTTAGCCAACTCTCTGAGACAGTTTTAAATGAGAGAACACTGTTAGTCTCTTTATTTTTCCCGCAACGAGACTCGTTAACCCCACATCCTGCAATGGTTGCCACGGTTCCGTTAGTGGTTCAAGACTTTTCTTGCAGGCAAATGGGAGCAACTAGTGGTTTTTTGAAATATTAAATTGGCAACGGGTCCTAAAATCTTTGGCTGTTTTGTAATTCCAATGCCCTCCTTGGTGTCTGCGTATACTTTAAGGTAACTAGTTTGCTTAGGCTCCTATTAGACTTGTTACCCTGAGTCCTAGAAGTCGCTACCAAACACCCTCCATGCTCTATGCAGACAACGACCTTTTTTATGTTTGATGATATGGGCTTTGTAGTTTGTGCAAGCTGGGTTCTACCTCCAGTGCAGATTGGTGGCAAGCCACCGTGTAGCACATATCCACCTCAAGCGTAACGTTGGAGATGCACGTAAGGTGGCTCAATACTAAAAAAGATCAAATTCGTGGATTCATCTCCTTACACAAACATATTTCATTCCCCGCAAGAGCCAAGAATCAAACCTTTATAAAGGCAATGACATGTATGATATAATACATTTGTAAAAATTAATTCTCAAGCCTTGAGGGGAATTAGATGGATTTGCATGTTGCTCCATGGGTGGCAAGACACTGCTGGTGTGCTTCTATGGAGAAGCGCTCCAACTATTATGTAGCCGCGGAAGAATGATTTCTATAGTTCTGCGGAGGAGGTAACGGAAAACCATCTCTTACGCTAGCTCCTCCATAGAGGTAAATAATGTTTTCCTCCGCAAAATAACAAAGCTGTGAAATCAAGCAAAGCTGTGGCGTCGGACTATCTATGGTTGCTCTAAATGAGGAGATTAAATTTCAAAGTGAACGACTTTCCATGAATTCAATTTTTCCTATGTTTACAATGCTTAGAAAATGACCCAAATTCTTTCTTTCTTGCGAAAAAAAATACGTGTACTGTCATCATAATGTATTTTGAAACAAATAAAAGGTACTTGGAGAAAAACGGACGCGAAAAACAGAATTTTTTCAGCGCATTTCATTTTTAAACATGTGAAGTCCTTTGTGGTCCACCGGGTATCTGGCGTGTCTTCTCTTTGTGCCATTCGTCACACCTGTCCTTCATTGGCTTCAGTATTTTATAGAGTACTTGCGGTCAAAGACATCCCCTCTTTAAAGGGAATCTAAGCATCTACAAGCATTTGATTAAAATAGCCGTGCGAATATAAAAGGCTGTAACACGTGCCGCACCATATTTGGGTAACTTATCGAAGTCAACAGGAAATACTGATATGTGATTGGCTAGACTGTAACTGCAAGTGGCTTGAGCCACTTTTATATGCCTACATTCCCTTTGCTGGCCTTTATACATAGATGTACATAGCAACAAAGTTTGTCACCAAAGTCTTTTAATTGCTGGTGCCGGCTGGTGCACATGAAAATGCACGTGTGCAAATGCTGTGATTCACTTCGTGCATATATCTGATGTCTTGCCAATTTTCCTTTCATGCAGACACTTAGAGGTGCCTGGCCCATGCTGCTCCTTTAGCTGCCTGGCCCATGCTGCTACTCATTGGCCTTCTACCCCTTGTTTTGATAGATTTCCCCATTATGCTCTACTTGATTGCTTCGCATGCAAGTCAATAGACATACAGTTATGCCCGAACTGATTCATACCGATGCCAAACTCGGAGTATTTTGAATCATAGTACTTAGGACTTCCACAAACCCTTCTTCGTAGGGCCTTTGTACGCGTATTTTTTATAGAAGACTGCTTATAAGAAACTCAACTCTCAGATCGCCAAAAGATTAAGAAACTCCAGTACTGGGAAAATATAACTTGAGAAACTATTTATTGAAAGAAGAAATTCTTCACGCAGATTTACATTATCTTCACCTGTTGCATGTCTCATATTACTCGGAGTACTTGAGTAATGTTTATTTGACCACATAGGAGAGGTTCCAAAAGAACTTGATTTGAATAGTTCATGAGGGCACAGGTAGTGAACAAGAAGATTGTTAAGGAAACCTTTGATACTTTTAATACTGAAAATCTGATAATTTTATGAAACGTTCAGTAATGGCCCAAATCCTTAGTTGCTTATAAAAAAAGTACGTGTATTCGATATTAACATCTCAAATTCTTTTTGTTCAATTCATGAATATTTTTCATGGTAATAGGAGCCAATTTTAAGTGCTCGCCGTTGGATATGGCGCCCACACTCCCTTCCCGTACTCCTGTTAAGAATGGCAGCAAGTCTCCGAAAGTTTTGTCGCTTAATACGGTCAAGGTCAAGGAAAGACCCTTTAGAGCAGGACGTGATTAGCTTGGTAGTTTTGGGCCGAAAACATGCTCGAGGCCTCTCATTATCGTGTGACTTTATGGGAAGCAACTATAAGCCTAAAATTATTCATACCCAAGCCAAATTTGGGAGTACAATCGCTTACATGAGCGATAGAGCAGCAAGTGTGTATCATTGTGAAAATTTTATCAATAGCGAGCCACCTTAACTTATTGTTTTTTGTGTGTTTTGAACTTATCTTTACTTGGTAATGAGCCACCTTATCACCATTTCATGATTTTCAAATTTTCAGTAGTGAGCCACCTTAAGTGTAGATCCACCTTAAACGTCAACCTCCAGCGAGAAAGTCTACTAGAAGCGTGGATATTTTGTGCATGATTTGTCTCGATCGTGCCCACAATACCTGGCCTAAACGTTCCTGAATGAATAAATGTATTTCGTTACCTGGCTTCTCTTCATTTCACCAGTACATCTGCTTCCTAGCAATCCAACCTTACTTGCTTTCGACGGTTTGTTATGGCCTAAGGGAACTAGTTCTCAGGCCATAACTTTCAGAGCGTGGTACTACTCGAACGTTAGGCCATAACAAACCACCGAATGCAAGTAAGGATGGATTGCCAAGCTAGGAAGCATATATAGCTACTAATCAAATGAAGACAAGCGAAGTAACGAAATACAATTCTTCATTTAGGAACATTTAGGCCAGGTATTGTGGACACGATCGACACAAATCGTGTCCACCATACCCATGGTAAAAGTGATCAGATAAGTTGAGAAAATTTTCCAATTTGTTAGTTATGAGTTGCGATTTGTTTTTAAACAGAAAATGTACCGCAGACCTAAATGATACTAAAAAGTGTAATTTCTGCTTATGATTTGGTTCTTCATTGTAATGCAATTCTTGGTCTAAAAAGCAGTTCTTGATGACCTTTGATAAATTGTTAAATTTCATTTCATCGCTAATTAAGAAACTCAGTAAGGAACAAATGCTAATCGAATTAGACCCAAACCTGAGAAACCCTACTTCAAATTTCAAAGCCAAGTTACTTATAAAAAACTGTGTGCACATTTTAAATCGTTTTAATGACCTAACTGCCAGGGATGTTATGTGCCTTGAAATATCGCTTGTATTTCTCCTTTCAGCCCTTCTTTTCATTCTCATATAACTTCAGCCACATTATAATTGATCTGCAAATAAATTGATTCACAATACTTTGAATCTGGCATGTAAGTATCAACAGTTTTAGACTTAACTGTATATTCGCTGCTTATCGTGTAATGGAGAGAAATATATTTCTCTGTTTTCTTAAACTTTCTAACCAAACTAATTCTCTTCATATCTTATCGTAGGAATTCCTTCATGACCATCAAGAGCGTACTTTCATATTTTTGCGCAGGGAGCATGGAAATGTATCAACGTCCCTTGCCTACAGTTTTGCCTACCCGGTGAGTCAGGCTGAGTCAATTTTTTTTATATTTAGCAGTGCTCTCTAACTGGTCACCAGATTGGATACAAAATTTAGGTGGCAAAATCAGACCAATCGTTCTCCATTTACGAGCAATTTTAAACAGTTTTCATCTCAAATTCCTGCAAACACGCTTAAAATCCTTGCTGACAATTACACGTATTTTTTATAAGAAACTAAGGTCCGGGGCTGGTAGGTAGTTTCTTAAATTTTTGGGGGATTTTGCTACCAAAAGTTTCTTATATTTTTAATGACGGAAAGTGTAGAGTTAGTTTAGTCATATCAAGAGGGCTCCCAAATTACTTTGTAATATCTCAAGTAAAAGCTCCATTAAACCCCCCTACTTATATATAATTCCAGAGGTTACCAAAAGATTCTCCATTTATTAAGTTAAATAAATTTGCATGTTAATTTTGATGGTTTTTGAGATAAAACTTCGTCGAATTCATGTATTTCACTCGTAAAATTGTATTGTACTCGCAAAATGTGGTGCAAAAAGGACCAAAAAGTGTCCAAAATTAAAAAGCCCGGGGGCTTAATAGAGCTTTTATGGTTACTAACAATTCGCACTCAAAATAGTGTCCAAACAGTTGCTATAACTGTACAGTGTCAAAATATTTCTGAATGCGATAGGAAAATTAAAACTGCAAATTACTAAAGTTTCTTAGCTCTTTCGATTCAGGTAGGGTTGTTTCTTAACTTTGAAAAAATCAAGCCTTCCGTTTATTATAAGCGGTTTCTTACAAAAAGAAATACGTGTAAGCTAAAACAGTTCTCAAACTCAAACTCCATCTGGCTACCTAATTGCTTAAAGTTAAAGTTACGTAAAATCCTGCTTTACAGATTTATATATTTGAATTTGGGACTGTTTTTGAGCCGATTTTGCAAAGTTGTTAGCGCCTCGAAGCTGAATATTTAGATCGCGATTTAGATCAAGGATTTTATACCTGTTTTCAAAGATGTAAAAACTGAAAAGTTTTATAAAATCGCTCATCATTTGTGAACGAAGCAACAGATTTTGACCAACTAAATTTTTTATCTAAGTTGACATATTTTAGCTGCCTACCAAACTCTAATTTGCAAGAATCTGATGATATTTGGGAAACTACAGGCTCCAAAACATATATACACCGTTCTGATTTACTTTGTACTTTCATGTACACATGTAAGGGACAAGATTTAAAAACTCATAAATTATGATTCATATTCATTGATGTCCAAAAGTAGGGATGTGTTGTTGTCCGCCTCGAGACCAGGCCGCCTCGTAATTCCAGAACGGATTGACCGATCTCAGTCGTGCAAATTTAAAAATTTATTTGAACGTATCTGTATCAAATAATGCAGTTAAGCCCGAAATTATTCATACCTATGCCAAATTTGGAGTATTTTCAATCGTTATATTTGCTAGCCAATTCACAAGATATTTCATTCCTTGAAATGTCTCTTGTAGCACTTGTTTCAGCCGTTTATCACATTCTTACGAAACTTCAGCCACAGTAAAATTGTTCCTCAAATAGAACGATGCAAAATACTCAGAATTTGGCATAGGTATGGATAATTTCGGGCTTAACTGTATATCAAATAATATTTGTTGCGAACATTATTGCTTTGGTATCCAGGGAGCAGTGGCCCTTCCAATAGGGATTGTTTTCTACTCCCGCGGGAAATTTTCTTCGAGTATGTTTTGATAATTTTGATGCCAAACAAAATATGGGCGTGTGTAAGGCAAGGCCAAAGCGACAATGCAATATTCTCCGGCGACAAGGACCAGCAGACATGCTGATCCAAATATGGCAAAATGTCCTTGGTCAAATCCGTGTGAATTTCAAATCAGAATCTCACTGATATAAGGTCAATGTTGTTAGAGTAGACAGGTTTAGGCAGATTAGTCCCCTTAAACTCAAGACTTATCATTGCTAAGCAAGTTATTATCCATTCTAAGACTTTCGACAAGACAAAACAGTAGCCCGCACCATATCCTATAAGCTTCTTAGGGTCACTTTAATCCTCAAATACTATTAACTAAATTGGTGATTTGTTGTAAGTCATTTTACTAATCTCACCGAATAAAACAGTATCAATTCTACTACGATTTTAACTCGAACAAGGATGACTTGAGGCTGCTGTCTCCCCCATTTTAATCCTTAATTACTATCAGTTAAATTGGTGATTTGTCGTAAGCCATTTTGCTAATATCACCGACTGAAACAGTATCAATTCTACTACGATATAGCTCAAACAAGGAAAGTTTCATAGGTGCAGAAGAAAATTAAATAGTGGTGGTGTTGGCTTGAAGCTGCTGTCTCCTACATTCTAATTCTCAATTACCATCAATGAAATTGGTGATGTGTTGTAATTCGCTCTGAATAAAAACAGTGTCAATGTTGACTGTGTACCTCGAACAAGGAACTTTTTATGGGTAGAGAAAGAACTTAGAAGGTGGTGTTTATTTGAGGTCTTTGAAGGAGCTCATTTTATGAATTGGCTGGAGGCATCTCTTATGCCTTCTATGTCTCAAGGAAAGAAAGTTGGAATTCTGGTTTCTTGAGTCATGTCTTTTGTTGTGTCTCATGGCAAAAGAATTTATGATCTTTTTTGTTAGCCTTTGAAATCTTTTTGTTAGCCTCTTTCCGCTTTCGTTGTCGAAGTTTCGAAGTTAGTTGTTTGCTAGACTTGCCCCGACTTATTACAGTTGACGAAATAGACTTTGGGCTGGTCTAGTGTTTGGAAATATGTTAGAGTATATTTTGAGTCATTCCTCCGTCCCATTGTGAAAAAGTCCTTGGGGCGCGGGGCACTGTAACTCTCAGGAGGGTTTACAATTTCGGATGCATCGTATTGGAGAATCTCAAGCGTCAAGGACTTTCATTTATTACTCGTACTACATGCAAGCAATCTTTGAATCAACTAACCGAATTTTGAATAGTATAGATTGCCTTCCGAAACATTTTCGTGAAATATGGACGGTGCCTTTTATCCTCTTCTTCGAAAAAAACACCAAAATATGTACCAAACGGGCAAAAAGAGTATGGTTAATTGTTTGATTCTTTCTGGGCAAAAAGAATATGTTTAATTGTTTGATTTTTTCCAACTAATTTTTATCACTTTGTCGCATATTAAGTTAACCAGGTTGGAAAATATGCATAGCAGCGAGTAAAATAAAGCGAAATATGCGAGCTACGAGTTGAGTTTAAAGAGAAAAATGGACTGAAGACCTGAAGACCGGTTGGTCCTGCATGCAACGCAACTATGAACGACCTCTTCCCTTCTTTCTTATCGTAGCTGTTGCAAGTGAATGCAAGTTTTCCACCCTGGAAAGCTTCAACAAAAATGATCTCTGCCAACTTGATAGCAACATGTTCTCCTTTTTATTTGTAAGAGATCAACTCAACTGGAAAGGCTTACTTTGCCTTTCGAGATTGGAAACAAAAGGATGAAATATTTCATCCCCTTCTTAGCAGTCCCGAAACAACCGAAACACCGAACGAGACTTGAAAGCAACAGCAATTGTTTTGTATTATATCACAGAAGAAGCAACAGTTTGCGATTTCGTAGTTAAAATGTTCTGAGGAATAACATATGCAACATTAAAATGAATTTAAAGTTCCAAGTGACAGGGGTGTTAGTTTGAGGTCAAAACCATACATATACTTTCCAAAGAACGTTGTCTTATTATTCACGCCTGTGCAAGGTTTTCAGGGGTTGCAACCAACGGGCTTTTTTTAAACTAATGACAGGCTTTTGAGTTACAGTCACAAAAAGCATCATAAAAGTTTGCATTGCATTAAATTGATTAAATTTCATTCAGGAGTTCAGAGCTGAGCGTTACATTACAAAGTGAGCTCAAACGACTTGAAAGATTACGAGGATTTGATTCTGCGATAAATGCATTTGCTTACCGTACGGGAGTTGCATTCCCATAGGTGGCATCTGATGGTATCCCATTGACGCTTGATGAGGCATGCCAGCTTGTTGGTAGGCATCTCTGAATGTTGGCAGATTATTGTACCAAGCTATCCTGTCCATTTCTTGTTCTCTGTGGCCAACAGGCTTCTATGTTTGGGCCTATTTCCTTATTATGAACAAAGTTATGTCCTCCGGAGTCGGACACGATTCACTAAGTACGCACAGACGTGGTCAAGAGAGACCAGCTAAGCCACAGCTATTCTTGCAACGGATGGGAATTGAAAATGTTAATCCGTGGATACGAGTTGCTCTAATGACTGCTCCTCCTTCTATTCAACTAAGTAGCAGATCCAGCCGGAGATATGCCGGATTACAAGCCACAACAATACAAAGTAGGAAATTAGCATATATCAGCAACATATCAAAAGCCTGACGTCTCTGCCTCGTGTTAGACGGATGGAGCATTGAGTTGCCATGCAGCGTGTCAACAACCCTATCACCGTCTTTTAACCGGTCAACTATCCACCTCGTTATGACGTCTGTACTTGGAGTGCAGAAATTTCTTTGTTTTCCTAAACCTAGACAGATTTTCATCGACCCTTTCAGATATAGGTCTTTAGAATGCAATGAGTGTTTGTTGCCAAAGACAATGGCCAAACCAAGGGACTTCCCACAGTTCCGGACACACTCATTGAAAATTATCCCACAATTTATGGAAGATCTCGAGAAATCTGACGCGTTCATACCTGCTTGGATATTCCCCCCTACCTAACAATCTTTTAACTTGCATATGGTCGATGTTTATGGTTTAGTGGACCTGTCCAAGCTTCACTTTCTTCCGTCAGTCGATTGAGCATTAGAATTGCAAAAGGCAAATTTTTATGGCTCAATTGACTGATGAAAGAAAAGAAAGTGAGATCTGGACAAGTCCAATGGACACTAAACAGGCTGACTGGTAGCACACGTGAGTGGTGCTGGTGGGGAGGGGGCAATTGTGATTTTCCATACGTCGAGAAAATGGTTGAGGTTTCCGATTCACACCTAGAATTTCTGAAAAATTCAAGGACGGCACCAGGCTGAAAAATTCAAGGACGGCACCAGGGAGCTGGGTGGACCAGGTGGACTGCGGTGAACATACATGTCCCCAGTTTTCTCATGTGAATGATAATTCTTATAAGCAAAAATACACAAACTACATTGCGTATATCTTCTGGCACTCAATTCCATATTTTTCCAACCCAATTTTTCAATGTTACTTTCTTTCTTGTAACCTCTTAGTCATAGCATTTTCATTGTTTAGAAGTTTGCTGTGACATCATGAGGTGAATGTGAAGGTGAAGGTGAAGTTGAAGTGGCGGTTTCTAGCGCCAATCGCTGGGATCGCAGAAGTAGAATAGGCCTAATAAAATCTGCGACCCCTTGTCATGACGCTCAAGTGGTGGGGCTCTACCGGGTATCAAACCCTGTCTGCTTGACTGTCCAGGCTGCAAAGTCAGAGGATTACACCACTACGCCACAACACCTTCAAAATTGCGCTCAGAGGGAGAATGGAGCTCCTGTGAAAAGATCACGGCACGTCAGTGTCTACTGCGGAGCATCTGTCTTCTCTTTTATAATAGTGGTTTTGATTTCTGTTTCATTTCCGCGATTGAAGTTTCAAACAGATTAGTGACGAGGATCAAGGAATTCTACCTTCAAGTAACTAAGTTTTCTGTATGTGTATGTGTGTGCAAGAAATGGCCACTGTGTGTTATCGAGCAGTACCTTAAAAAGGTGCAAATATTAAGAAAATGGAAATGAGAGAAAATCACCAGAAGTAATATTCTCACCTATATTAAAACATGAGATTCAGATATTCATGTTTAAGGTAGACAAGTTCTTTCCCAAAAAATTATTTACAATGAGCTTTGTCTTTTGTGTAGTCTTTCTCTGTCTTCCCCGATCTCTTGCACAACAGACATGTTGCTGTTGTCGATGTTGTTGTTGCTGTTGCTGTTGTTGTTTTCGTTGTCGTTGCTGTTGTTGCTATTGTTGTTGTTGTTGTTGTTGTTGTTGTTACTGCTGCTGCTTGTTGATTTGCCCCTAAACAGCGCCCTTATTCCAGTCATTATTATCTATAAAGATGTGCTACGATTATCCAATAAAAACTAACATTTCCATGCAACCTCGGCCTCCTGATATTAGCAGGGCGGACAGACGGACAGTCCTTCTGCCTGGTCAACATCCCGTCAACATAGGGCTCAAATCTTTAAAGAGGTCGGTGTAAAATTCTATTGCCGTTTTCTTTGAAATAAATAGCTTGGAAGGAACTTAGGGTTTTTTTGCTGTAAATCTGCCGTGGCAATTTATTGATATCTTGATTAGTTTCAATATGGCGGCATTTATTAAATTTGAGGCTATGACGTCATCAAATTGCTAAATCCTAAACTACAAAAGCTACAGATTTCTGCTTGCCACCATATTGTAGACCTCCATAGACTATGGTTTTCTTGAAGGTTATGTAATGTTTCCTCTATTAGTTTAGGATTTACAATGATTTAAATTTTTTCAAAACTTTCCATGAATTTTTTCAAAAATTATCAAATTGCCACCATTTTGAAAAAAAAGATATCATAAAATTTCCGCGGCAGATTTACAACAAAGTACCATAAGTTCCCTTCAAGCAATCCAATTCAAAGAAAGATATAATAGAATCTTACACCGACCTTTTTAAAGATTTGAAAGATTTGAGCCCTATGCTTGCCTGGTCTCAACCCTTCTGATGATATTGTAGAGTGACATGTAACATGGATTTAGAACAAGATGAAACAAACAAGCAATAGATGAACGAGCAAGCGACTAATTGTCATTTTTTACCTGTTTCATAGTGAGAATAAGATATCGAACTGTTGAATGGTTACTATTTAGAAATCAGTTGAAAACCGTTTCACACATCATTAGACTGAAATATTGCATAAGAAATCTAATGTGTCGATAGCAGTAACTGGATATAAGCAAGGGATACAAGAGAGAAGAAATGAATTTTTCAATGGCCTCTTCAATTTTTTTTATACCATTTTAGCAAAGGTTGGTCGTGCTTTTATATGGAACTCTCAAAAAGAAACTCTTCCTTGATAAAGGGCTTTGGCTTGAAACGTCTTGAGAAATTATCATACTCTGTTCCAAGTACGATTTATCTTATTTTAATTGTTTATATTATTGAACATATTGTACGAAACGAATACACGTATTTTACAAGAAACTAAGAAGTTGGGCCAGAACTGAAAGTTTCTTAGAATTCTCATATTCTGAGTACTTAGAGTTTTTTACAAGTTTCTTAGAGGTTCCATAACCATCTTAATATTCACTGCCTGTGCCCTCGTAACATGTCAAAACAAAGTTTTTTGAAGTCTTTCCAGTTTTTAAACATTACTCAAGTACCTTACGGAGACAAGTGAAAGTTAGAAATATTTCAAGGATTTCCTTTATCAAAACAAATAGTTTCTTAACGTATATTTTCCAGTACTGGAATTTCTTAATTTTTTGGCGATCTGAGCAAGGGCGCCTACCTTGTAGGAAGTGTGTTTATTCACGGTACTTTACGAGTAGTAATTGGTGTCCTATGACCCAGTCCTGTTAATCTTTGTATATCATAAGTCTTTCTAGTTACAGAGATTTTTAAATTCTAACGTCTGTTAGTGTTGACCAATCAAAAATCACGCTGTTTGATTCCCTGTGTCCAGATCGTATAACAGTTGATCTCTTGTTTCATAAACTCCGGAATTTGAAACCACAAAGTTATTCATACGTCATCTTGACCTCTCTGTGTACTTCTGGGTCACCGTACGGTTCTAGGACACTCTCTGTACTGGGTCACAGGACACCAATTGCTCTACAGTACTGGGAATAAACACACTTCCTACAAGGTAGGCGCCCTTGATTCTACCGTTGGAATTTTCTGAAATCTTCAATATTTTCAGAATTAGAGTGTTTTTCTTCTTTTTCAAGAATTCATGAAAAATTTTCAAAAAAACTTAAAACCATCGTGATTTCTAAACTGTTTGACGTAACATGAAATAATTTCGAAAAAAACCATAGTTTACGAATGTCTACAATGTGATATCAAGCAAAGGTCTGTCACTCACCTCGTTTATGATTTAGAAATTTGATGACGTCACATCCTCAAATCAGTTGAAATGTAAGATACGCTGTAATTTCCAAAAATATTCAAAATTTCTGAAAAGTCCAACGGTAGAATTATAGATAAGTATCTAAAGTTTCTTTCAAGCCATTCAATCAGAAGAAATAGGTCATTGAATTTTACACTCACCTTTTTACACCGAGATAAAGATTTGGAACCTATGCTATGAACAACAGGTAAATAGTTTTAATCTGGGTTCATCCCGGATGTTACTTTCAAAATTGATAAGCCCTTTGTTGAACTGTTTTCTTTTCTTTGCAAAAGATGTACAGACGTTGATAATGCATAATATTTGATATGGAGACAAAGCAGCAAGCCAAACATGCGTCCGTCCATTCATCTGGAAGAAATGCAGCATATGCACACCACTGATGGGTGAGTCTCTAAATGTTTCATTTGCTTGCAAGATCATTGTTTTTTGCAGCATGATCTTTCATGCAATAGACTTTTTAGCTATTCTAAAAAAGGGCCTGGATCAAGCAATGCTCTCATACAGGGTGTCCCAGAAAAATTGTTCGAAGTTTGATCAAATTTTGAAATGTAACGATAGCATTTACAGGCTCCTTGTTAGATAGCCCTGATCCTAAGATTTCAAATTGATTTTTGACACCAGAATCTTGCGAATCCGCCTAGAATTCACGGAGTTACAAGCTTTTGAACTTCAAGTTTGTGCGAAAGCTGAAACCAGACGCCCCTAACTGACTTGTTTAAAAAAGACGTCCTGACATCGAGGTAAAGGAAGACTTTTCAATATTTTGCTTCTTGTTTATATCAGGTAAACTAAATAGGACTTCAAAATTAATTTAATTCTTGTAACCGTTGCCAAACTTTACTGAAGAATGCAAGTATCCAAAAACATGGAATGAAAACTTAATCGATGAGAGACGGGAAAATTCCAAACTGTGCTCAACAAGATTCTTCAAATCATCTTTAACTTTGATTCAATGTTACAGAAAGCTCTCTTTAAATTTTATTTGTGCTTTGAATAAACGGGATTTTATTTTCACAAAATGTGCAATTTTAGGAGCGTCTGGTTTCAGCTTTCGCACCAACTTGAACTTCAAAACATCGTAACTCTGTGAATATTTGGCCGATTTGCTAGCTTCTGGTGTCTAAAATTAATTTAGAATGTCAGCAATATGGTTATCGTACCATGGAGCCCGTTATTATTTCGTTACTTTTTAATATTTAATCAAACGTCAAACAATTATTTGGGACACCCTGCACATTTTAATTTTTAAATACGAAAATTTCGATTGAGTGGCATCAGAACTTTGGGTATCAGTGGTACCTAGATTTATTGCACGAGTTCTTGTTTTCGCTCCATTCCCCCCAACGATACCCCCCCACAATACCCATTCGCTTCAACAAAGTTTTGGGGGAATGGCTATAACAGTAAATAACAATTCAATTCAATGGATCAAAACTTTGACGAATGTCATCAGTCTAAGTGGTGGTACCGAAGGGTAATCATCAGATTCTTTTGAAAATAGCTAAAAGGTCTATTACTGCCTTGCATAGGTTCCAAATCTTTTTCTCAGCGTAAAGAGGTGGGTGTAAAATTCAATGACCTATTTTTTCTGATTGAATGACTTGAAAGAAACTTGAGATACTTGTCTATAATTCTACCGTTGGACTTTTCAGAAATTTTTGATATTTTTCAAAGTTACAGCGTATCCTTCATTTTAACTCATTTGAGGGTGTGACGTCATCAAATTTCTAAATCATAAACCCGATATGTGGCGGACATTTGCTAGATACCATATTCTAGGCATTCATAAACTATGGTTTTCTTCGACC
Organism: Aurelia aurita complex sp. Pacific; assembly: GCA_004194395.1. Classification (NCBI taxonomy): domain Eukaryota; kingdom Metazoa; phylum Cnidaria; class Scyphozoa; order Semaeostomeae; family Ulmaridae; genus Aurelia; species Aurelia aurita complex sp. Pacific. Next base: position 235,508 of record REGL01000035.1, on the reverse strand, counting down.
TTATTTCATGTTGTGTCAAACAGCTTAGATATTAACGATGGTTTTAAGTTTTTTTGAAAATGTTTCTTGAATTCTTGAAAAAGAAGAAAAATACTCTAATTCTGAAAATATTAACGATATCAGAAAAGTCCAACGGTAGAGTTATAGAGAAATAGCTAAAAATTCTTTGAAGTCATTCAATTCAAAGGAATAGATCGCTGAATTTTACACCAGCATTTTCAAAGATTTGAAACCTATGCTTTACTGCTTTCGAAAGTTTACGAAGTTTATGCAATCCTAGATTTCTTCCTCCCATCATTTCCTAGGACATACATCCTCTCTTGTTGTCATCGCCTTTTTAAGAGCCATTGTCAGCCAGGGACCTTTGCGGGCACGCTTCAATTTCAGACTGTCTGCAAACCAAATTTGGCCTAAACAGAAGCAAAACATCCACGGTGCAGCAGTTGAACTGGTAGAATAATTCAATTACAGTAAAACCTTCCTATCATCTCAACTACTGCACTCTGGCTCTATGGTTTCCGCTTAGGCCAGCATAGGTTCCAAATCTTTAGAAAGGTTGGTGTAAAATTCAATGACCTATTTCTTTGAACTTCAAGATTTAAAAGAAACTTTAGCTATTTCGCTATGATTCTACCATTGGACTCTTCTGAAATCTTCAATATTTTCTGATTTTGATCGTTTTTCTCCTTTTTCAAGAATTCGAGAAAATTTTTGAAATAAACTTAAAACCATCGTAAGTTCTAAACTGTTTGACGCAACATGAAATAATTTCCAAGATGCCAATAGTTTACTAATGTCTACAATATGGTATCAAGCAAAAGTCTGTCACTTTTCTGGTTTATGATTTAGAAATTTGATGACGTCACATCCTCAAATGAGTTAGAATGTAAAATACGCTGTAAGTTAGAAAATATTCAAAATTTCTTAATAGTCCAACGGTAGAATTATAGATAAGTAGCTAAAATTTCTATCAAACCATTCAACTAGCAGAAATAGTTCATAGAATTTTACACCCACCTTTTTTATGCCGATATAAAGATTTGGAACATATGCTGCTTAGGCCTCAGAACGAAGAGGGGGAGGGTTCTTCCGTAGTAAAGGTACTTGTGGATGTGCCGCGACGAAGGCTATACTTTTTCGGACTTCTAATCTAGCCAAGGGCATACTTTTTTGCAATTTTGGCCTAGCAACGGTCTATCCAAGGGTATCATTTTTGACAATATTGGTCTAGCGAACGGTCATGATATCATATTTGGTACAAATTGAACAATATTGGTCCTGTAGATGTTCAAAACTGGTCTGGCCAAGGGTGCCATGTTCGTAGAAATTGGTCCAAAGATTGGTGAATTGGTGAAATTGGTCTAGCCAAGGGTACCATTTTCTTAAAAATTGATCCAGCCAGCGGTACCATTTTGAATATGCTCGCGGCAGACCCCTACCAAAAATTTAACCAAGAACTCCCCCCCCCCCTCTCCCCCGTGGGCCGCACTCGTTCAATCTTTCATATTAGGAGTATATCGATCTGGAAACACAGAAGGAAGAGACTCTTTTCAAATCAAATGATCTATAAATATTAATAGGTTAAAACTTGATCTTACATTTATACAAATGAATTTGCGTTAACAAAATTCAGTCCCAGAATTTGATAGAATTTGTGGAAAAATTTAGTCCCGGAATATGAATGAAATTGGTTAAAAAATTAAGTTAATCAAATAAATTACAATATACAACATATACAATTTATTTTGTTTTGAGTTAGAGTTTCTTACTCTTATTCTTTTTCCTCCGTGGTCGAAGGACCCCCACTTGAGCTCCAAGTGATGGCATCTTTGCCTGTCCTGTAAGCGGCGGCAGTGCTCCAGCTCTCCCTGCTAATGGGGGCAGCCCCCTTTGAGGCAGCTGGAATGATGGACTCATCAGCAAGTCACTTGATCGACGTTCAATGCCTGTTGTTGAAGGATCATCATTGGCTCGCTCGGCAGCATTGCTTGGACTAGGCTCTGCTGACGCAGCGGATGTTGAGGTGGCGACTGCCTCAGCTTCATTTCCAGTGTCAAGGGGCAGAGGCTCGACATGTTCAAAATAATCAGCTTCGTTGAGGTTGATTTCTTCGACTGTGATATCCTCAGTTATGTTTTCTTCGCTCTTTTCGTTCATGTCTCGTCCACGTTTCTTCCCTGAGTCCTGTGCGATTTGAATTCCATTACGGTTGTTATTTTCTGCGATGCCATTTTTAGCTTTGCTCATAGCGTCGGTTTTGGCAGCCTTATCTAGAGATCCTTTGGCAGTGCCTTTCTTTTTGGCAGCTTTGGCCGCAGCAGCCTCGTCTTCAGACCCCTCACTCTCTATGATTTCATCTATTAAGTCGTCAATGTTGTCAGCAAGGCCCAACTCTATTTCCATTTTTCTTTGTTTCGAAACTTGGATTGGATCTTTTTTCTTCTTCTTCTGAGTTGTTATGAAGCTGCTTAACATGTCATCTTCTTCGAACGTGTCGTGGTTGGATTTACCTGTGAAGGTGAATTTGATTTTTAGTTGAGCCTATATTTAAATTATCGAAATCTCCGGTCGTGGCTTTAGTAGACTTGCCCCAAGTCTATCTCGTCAACTGTAACAAGTCTAGCTGAAAGTATATTTCATTTTTCCCTTCAATTTTTTTGACGAAATTTTGTATGACGAAATAGACATAGGGCAAGCCTATGGCTCTAGTGGCGGCGGCGGTAGCCTGCGTGCATCCCCTACTGTTTCCGCTTGGATGAAAATTTCCGTTGAATTGAATTCATGAAATGAATTCAATTCAACGCAAATTTTCATCTCAGCGGAAACAGTAGGGGATGCACGCAGGCTACGGCGGCGGTGGATAGCTCAAATTCATTGTATGTAGTCCATCTTTTTGCTTTCATTTCATTTTCATCTTATGATATTTATACAGGTTAAATATGTTTCATATATAAATATGTTTTTCAACCTGCACTGTTTAAACAAAAATGCAAAGCGCTAAAATGAAGAACAAAAGAAATTTACATGCCTAATTTACAATGTTATACAAAACTAAGTCTATTTATAAAATAAAAGTTGTCCCCGCCCCGTCTATAGTTGTTCTTTGAAGGTTTTCAGGGAGGGTGCGAATTTTATCTCTCTTTCTAGATCGTTCCACAATTTCGCACCGCGATAAGAAAAAGCCTTTTGGCCATTGATCGTTTTTAGGAGCGGTATCTTAAGATCAGTTTCTGATGTGCGCAGAAACCGTTCTCTTCCATCATTTTATGGATAATTTTATGGATATTTTATGGATAATTTTTTCAAGAATGTAAATCAGAAACAAGAGTGGACCAAGACAAGAGCCTTGAGGAACTCCACAATTTTTCCCTTTACATCAGAGGAAGTGCCATCTACCCTTTTTCTTCAGGAACATGAAGATAACGCAAATTCGATAGAATTTTAGATAAAATTTTCAGAAAGGCATTAGACGGCAGGCTTCATTAAAAGCATTCTGTGCCTGCGAGCAAATGGCTAGGAAAATTGTGCCTGCAATGAAAGCACTCTGAGGACACTTAATGTCCCCGTAACTAACTAATGTGTAATGATATTTTGTGCCTGAACGTGACTCTCCCGTGCTTTTGCACATGAGTGAGGCCTATTAGACGGGCCTATATGCTTTTCAGTTTACGAATGAACATTATTACACCATAGCTTTTAGAGTCGAACAAACGAGACATTCCTGAAAATAATTGAAGGATGAGGAAAGTACTCTTTAGCTAGTTGGTTTCCCCATTTGTGTGTTAAAATTTTTTTTGACCAATCCGATGTTGTGATGGTTCGCTCAAATGCAAAAGTTCATGGAAAACAACGAGTCTTTGATATCATCCAATTCAAATGTCACTCTTACCTGAAGGTGTTGGTCGTTGATTTGCCATTGAAGTTGCGTTGGTATCATCCTCCTCAAATTCATCAACTGTTATTTCCTCGAGTACATCTTCCTTCTTTGCATTATCAAGCTGTGGTCCTGTTGATGTACCTGCGAAAGATGGCACATATCCTCCATTGCTGAAATCGTCATTATCTGAAGATTCATCAAAAGAGTTGTCCTTGGAAGGATGCTGAACTTGTTCGTCATTGTTCAATGTCATATCTCCCTTTGCTTCTTGCATTGATGAAGATTTCTTATCCCCAGTCTTATTTGGGATGGATTTGCTGTTTTGTGCGGAGCCTTGCTCCTGCGTAGAGGCAGAGGGTGGGCTTGTGTCAGAAGGAATTATCTTCAAAATATGATCGCCACTGTCATCGCTGAAGTTGACTGAACCATCCTCATCATCATCATGTTCGTTCGAGCTCTCAATGTGATTTTGGTTGTTGTCAGTTGAAGCATTGTTGTTTTTGTTGTTGCTGTTGCAGTTGCTGTTATCGACTTTGTTGCTGTTGTTATCATCGACTTCATTGTTGTTGTCCACATAATCACCCTCGCTGACGTAAGATGCAAGAGATATATTATCAGATAGATATTCTTTGTCGACATGTTCGGAGGCAGACTTCTCGTCATCCTCTTCGAAGTCTGATCCATAGCCTCCATTTTGGGCATCCATTTGTTTTTCTTCGGCACTAAAATGCAAGAATGGCGTCATGTCAAAGGTGCTTGGTCCATAGACGTACGACTTGATTCGTTGAATATTTTTAGCTTGATTTTTTTAATCATCCAATTCAGTGAGCGATACGGAGACTCGTGTAATGAATTTACTAGATCCTTCGGTGTACAACTCTATCAAAATTTCGCTCAAATTTTTAATTCTATGGATTTTAGGAATTCTCTTTACAATGCCTGAATGCCTGAATGCATTTGATAATTCAGAGTCAATAGATGACTGAAGAATTCCTTGCTAAGATGCTATGAATTAGAGTGAATTTGTCTTTTGACAGGCTACATGATAGTAAATCAAAATAGCTAAGGATGGTTGTCAAGTTTATGTGAGTATTGTGTGATTTAATTGTAAGTCCCATCTGCAATGGGAACTAGGTNATCCAATTCAGTGAGCGATACGGAGACTCGTGTAATGAATTTACTAGATCCTTCGGTGTACAACTCTATCAAAATTTCGCTCAAATTTTTAATTCTATGGATTTTAGGAATTCTCTTTACAATGCCTGAATGCCTGAATGCATTTGATAATTCAGAGTCAATAGATGACTGAAGAATTCCTTGCTAAGATGCTATGAATTAGAGTGAATTTGTCTTTTGACAGGCTACATGATAGTAAATCAAAATAGCTAAGGATGGTTGTCAAGTTTATGTGAGTATTGTGTGATTTAATTGTAAGTCCCATCTGCAATGGGAACTAGGTGATTGCGTGTCTTTTCCCCGTGTGGATGGGACCAGTAATGTATTGTATATTTAGTTTAGATTTTACTTGATAAAAAATGCATGCTTGGTACATCCCCATTTTGACCCCCATCGTGACCCTATTATACCCCATTTTGACCCCACTTGACCTTTATTCTTGCTGCAAAGCTCATTCATTTAGCAATGCTGTTGTGTAAGATCAAAATTGTAAATTAGATAGTAAAATCAGATTGAAAAGTTGGGCAATTTTACAGGGCTTAGAAGCATTCAAAAACCTAAACTTGCTAGCTAGTTACCATTTTCCTTAATCCTTTTTTTATATTCTGGCGGTTTACGTAGTTTCTCCTCCAGTCTTGTGACAATAAGCTCATGTAGTTCCTATTTGCCAAGATCTTCCCTGAGTGTCAGATCTTTCCATGAAAAAATTAATTTTCCGAATATGTGAAGTTTCATCTGTGCCAACGCATTCCTAACTCTCTTTTTAATATTGCTAAATTTGTAATTCATAATAACGATAATTTTCTTACCTCTTATCCTTCTGTTTCTCACAACCAGATTTCGTTGTCTCATGTTCCATCATTTGACATTTCATGGCCAATTCATTCTTTTCTTTTGAAAGGGCGTTCATGTCTTCGTACGCTCTTTTAAGTTCATCTTCAATGCGTTCTAGAAGCTCCGAGCTATCCTTCCTCTTTTCGAATTGTTCTTTATAAAATTCTTTCAATTCCTGGCACTCTTCCTTTTCACTTTCTAATCCTTCGATCGTGTCCTCGAGCTCTCTAATTTTGAACTCGAATTTGCGGTTATCAGCACGGTATTTTCTGTTCTCTTCGTCAATCTCGTTAATCAGTTCATCTTTGGCTTTTACTTCGGACTTTCGTTGTTCAGCAATCTCCTCCCAATCATCTTCCTGCGTCTCTGAAACATCCCTTTCGTCTTGAAGTGCCTTGATTTCGATTTCAGCGTCCTCGAGATCCTGTTTGACTTTAGACAGCTCATTATTAAGCCCCTTAATTTGATGTTCAAGCTCTTTCTGCAGTTTATCCGCAGCATCAACTTTCTTCTTCATTTCATGGTTATTATCCTGGATCTTGCTTCCGCGTTCTTGCATATTTTTCAGACTGTCACGAAGCACTTGAATCTCTTCCTTCAGTTGTTCGCTGTCATCAGCTGGAACTGTTTGCGAGATTTCCAGATCTTTCTCATACTGGAGCTGGAGGCGCTCCTCTTCGCTTTTTGCTAGCAACTGCTCGATCTCTGCAATTTTTGTTGCATTGTCCTTAAGTGCTGCCTCTTTTTCATCTAGCTTTGCCTCCAATGCAATTTGCTCTGTGACAATCTGTTGAGATATCTTCTCTGTATCCTCTATTTTTTTTATCAGAGCGTTTCGAGTTGTTACAAATAATTCCTTTTGCTCTTGAAGCTGTTTCTTTGAGCTGCAAATCATATTTTCTGATTCTCGTTTGTCGCTCTCCAAGTCTTTAATTTTTGCCTTAAGAGAGTTTCGAGTTGCTTCGAATGTTTCATTTTGATCTTGAAGCTGTTTCTTTGAGCTGCTGATTATATTCTCCAGTTCTTGTTTGTCGCTCTCCAAATCTTTTATTTTTGCCTCGAGAGTTGCCAACTGTTTGCCCTCGTTTTCCAAATCTTGCTTCGGAATGTCATTGGCCTTCTTTCGTTCCTCGTTTAGCTTTGACTCAAGCTCCGCAACACAGCGACGTAATTGATTTTCTTCTGCTTTCATAAAGACAATCTTTTGTTCAAGTTCTTGGACCTCCTTCTCGAAGTTGTCTTGCTTTGTTTCCAGATAACTCTCTGTCTCCTTGAGACTATATTTTAGCTCTTTAATTTCTTTCTTCAGTCCTGTATTTGCGGCAGCAAGCTCTTTCTCCTGAGCACTTGTTCTATCCAGCAAGTCTTTCAAGTCTTGCAGCTGTGCATCATCATTTTCTGCGACCTTCGACTTAGCTTCTTCAAGACTAGCCTTCAAATCAATAATCTCCTTTTGAAGTGTCTCATTCTCTTCTTTGAGCTCTGTGGAAGTGTATTCTTGTCCTTGGATTTCTGCGATGGCTGAGTCTTTTGCCTGAAGATCAGCCTCCAATTCTGAAGCTTGCCTTTTCAGTACCTCAACATTGCTTCTCGATTCTTTTAACTCTTCCATCGCATCATTATTCTTTAGCAATTGGGCTTGCAGCTCTGCATTCTTCTCTTGAAGCTCGATGACTTTGGCTTCACTTGCTTGAATTGCAGCAGCAGCCTCCTCATTTTGTGCAGCCAAACTATCGGAGCGTGAAGAGCTATCTTGCAACGCTGCATTTTCTTTGTTGATTTTATCAAACTGTTCTGTCAATTCTCGCAGTTTTGCAGCCAGCTTTGTATTTTCATTTNATTTTAGCTCTTTAATTTCTTTCTTCAGTCCTGTATTTGCGGCAGCAAGCTCTTTCTCCTGAGCACTTGTTCTATCCAGCAAGTCTTTCAAGTCTTGCAGCTGTGCATCATCATTTTCTGCGACCTTCGACTCAGCTTCTTCAAGACTAGCCTTCAAATCAATAATCTCCTTTTGAAGTGTCTCATTCTCTTCTTTGAGCTCTGTGGAAGTGTATTCTTGTCCTTGGATTTCTGCGATGGCTGAGTCTTTTGCCTGAAGATCAGCCTCCAATTCTGAAGCTTGCCTTTTCAATACCTCAACATTGCTTCTCGATTCTTTTAACTCTTCCATCGCATCATTATTCTTTAGCAATTGGGCTTGCAGCTCTGCATTCTTCTCTTGAAGCTCGATGACTTTGGCTTCACTTGCTTGAATTGCAGCAGCCGCCTCCTCATTTTGTGCAGCCAAACTATCGGAGCGTGAAGAGCTATCTTGCAACGCTGCATTTTCTTTGTTGATTTTATCAAACTGTTCCGTCAATTCTCGCAGTTTTGCAGCCAGCTTTGTATTTTCATTTTCAAACTGCTTGATTTTAGGCTCACATGATTGGTGCTCTAGGGCAGCTTCTTCATAGTCTTTACAACTATCCTTTAAAGCTGCATTCTGTTCTTTGATTTCATAGACATGTGCCGTTAATTCTTGCAATGTTGCTGCCAGCTCTGCATTCTCGTCTTGTAACTCTTTATTTCTAGCCTCACATGCTTGATTCTCAAGAGCAGCTTCTTCCTTGTTTTGCACCTCGACTTCCAAATGTTTACAACTGTCCTTTAAAGCTGCATTCTGCCCCTTGATTTTGTCGAACTGTTCTGTTAACTCTTGCAATTTTGCTACCAGCTCTATGTTCTCATTTTCCAACTGTTTGATTTTAGCCTGACATACTTGATGGTCAAGAGCAGCTCCTTCAGTTTGGCTTGCTATATCTTCGAAACTTTTACAACTGTCCTGTAAAGCTACCTTCTGTCCCTCGAGCTCGTCAATCTTTTCCGCGAACTCTTTACGCTCTCCTTCGGATATCTCTTGCAAACGAAGGATCTTTTGAGAAAGCTCATTCTCGAGGTCGTGCATCTTGTCAGAGTAGTTGCTTTCTTGCATCTGCAGCTTATGAGTAAGATCACTGTTTAGCTTCTTCAAGCTGGCAATTTGAGCCTTTTTCTCCGAGAGCTTTGCTTCCATCTTGTGAAGGTCTGCTTCGAGCTTCAGGTTCGAGACACTGATGTCTTCTTCAGAGCCATTTTGACAGCGAAGAGAGGCTTGCAAATCTTTTATCTTGGCATCCAAGTTGGAAATCTCAAGCTCTTTACTCTCGAGCTTCTTCTCCATCTCAAATCTGTCATTCTTGACTACGAAACTTTCCTCAGTATTGGATCTGCGTCTCTGGAGCCTCTTCATCTCTCTCTCCATTTGGCTGATGGTTTCGAGCAATTCTTGATAAGCTCCCTCAAGACTTGTGAGATTTTTCTTCTTCTTCTTGAGCTCTGTTTTAAGTAATTCTTTCTCTTGAAGAAGACGGTCGATATCCTTTTGTCTGTAGGACTCACAATTTGACAGCTGAGATCGAACTGCTTTTAGTTCTTCAACTTTCCTTTGCATCCGCACCTTGAACTCGTTGTTTTCCTCTTCGAGTTGCTCACCACATTTGCGATATTGCTCGATTTGTTGAACCAATTCAGCTCTCTCTTGGTCGAATTTCTTGCGGGCAATTGCCTCACCTTCGAGAATCCTTGTTTCTATCTCCTCACCAAGGTTGATTTCCATGATACCCTTGTATTCTTCGATGAGATCCTGATGTTGATCTTGCAAGCGTTCATTATCTTGTTTTGATTGTCTCAACTTGTTTCTTAGGCCTTCATTTTCACTTGAGCAATTCATCAAGTTCTACTTGGATTTCTGCATGATCTTGCTTTGCCTCATCCTTCAGGCGTCTTTCGATTCCAAGTTCTGTCTGGAAACGTTTGATGTTCCTTTCCAAGTCTAGAATGATGTCTTTGTCACTCTCCTTGATTTTGGCAGCCTAAAAATAAACAATTTCCTCTAACGTTTCCTCTAAATACCGGGTGTCCCAAAAAAAATGCAACAGATTCAAAAAATTCTGACGCAAGCTGTTTCAGATCACAAATGAAATTATTATTTTTATCTGAATCTGCAATGATTAGATCAAATTTTGATACATTTTTCAGATTTTTAGGTGACTTGATTGAAGAGTTGAAAATCAACGAACTTCAAATTTGCTTTCAGGGCAAAACCAGAGCTACCAGCATTAGTGCAATGTATATGAGCTATCCATTTTCGAGGAGCTCTCAGAGTTCATTTATAATTGAAAATATAAATCTAATAATGGCCTAGTCATTTTATAAAAAGTAAGCAACCATCATGCACACTTAAGAAGCAGGACTGTGTCTTGACAGAAATATTTACGAAATTGTCTGTTTAATTTTCAATCAAATTGTGTGCTTGTGTGTTTGTCAGCAATGCTTTGCTATTGCAGGGATTGTCATCTTTTACAATTTGGCATTATGATTCACCATTGTTAATGCAGCAGCTCCGGTTTTGACCTGAGGGCAATTTTGAAGTTCGCTGATTTTTAACTATACAACCAAGACACAAAAAATACTGCAAAATATATCAAAATTTGATATAATTATTGCAGATTTGAATGAAAATAATCATTGGATAATGGGCATGAAATAGTTTGCATTAGAATTTTTCAAATCTGTTGCGTTTTTTTTGGACACCCGGTAAAGTTTAACTGCTTTTAACAGAAGATAAGATAAAGGGTGAGCTGTAAAATTCTCAGCCTAACGAGGACGAGGACATCATTGTCTCCTTTAGTTAGTATATATCATATTTCCTTATGACCGTTGCGTTAGATTTCGAAGCTATTTTTGCATGCTTAAAAGCTCTTGGGTAACCGGCATGCTTGGCAAGCCTGTTTTTACAGGTGGCCTAATTTCATGCTGTGTGAAAATAATTTTGTGATGTCGAGCAAGTCAGCAAGACCTCACCACAGCTTCATATGGGGAAATATTTCTCCTTGCGTGTCGTGTGTTAAAGATTGCACTTGAATTGATGAAATCCACGAAAAGCAAAACAAACGATCGCAATGCATGGTGGTTACCCAAAAGCCTTCAAGTTAACAAGCTCAGTTCCCCAAAAAGTCACACTCTGATGAGAGCATAGGTTTGAAAGGCCTCAGTGTGCAAGAAATTTGCCTGTTTCTTTGCGTCCGCCTCTAATATTTAGTAACCACATTTAATATCAAGTTTGAAAGTTTTGAAATTACGTCACTTACGGATCTTTCCTGCTCCAATTCTTCATGCAGATTGTATATATGCTGCTTCTGTGAATTGAGAAGGCCTTCGAATTCTTGTTCCATGCGGAGTCGTTGCTCTCTCTCATGGTCAGCGAGATCTACGATAGAAATGTCAA
>REGL01000035.1:201797-224078 GCA_004194395.1 Aurelia aurita complex sp. Pacific | reverse complement strand
TAGTCTGTACTTCGACTGTATATCTTATGTTTTAGTATAGTTTTCTGCTAATAAGGCTCCAAATGAAAGAAATATCTTGCCATGGAAGAAAGGAAAGAATAACGAGGAAGCCATTGGATAGGGAATTGATTTTGGTAGATAAGAATGTACTTGATAACAGGTTGAAAGGAAATCCTCCATAGGTTTTGGGGTTAAGATTTTCCTTTGATTGGTATTTCATCTCTCTGTCCCTGGTCTCGCCACTAAAGGCTCTTCGGCAACTGGCAAACATTGCAGCCCTATTCGTAAAGGAGGCCTAATTTGATGCTGCATGAAAATACTCTTGTGATATCGCTCAAGTCAGCAGCACGTCATTGCAGCTCCAGATTTGGTCATATTTCTTCTTAAGATCGTGAACATTGGACTGTAGTTGAATGAAACCCACGAAAAGCAAAATAAACGGTCGCAATGCATGCTGGTTACCCAAGAGCCACTAGGAATTACCATTTCCTAAACAACTGAAGAACTTACTTTGTTTGGAATGATTTTATTTCATAAGCATGGGCATCCGATGAGGTACTATCAAGCCATTGTTTTGCATTATTCATTTGCTGACGAATGTTGTCTGATTGATTCCCTGTCCAACATTGTCCTGAATTGAATCTTGTCTTGAGTTTATCCAGCTTGGGGTATGCTGTTCTCTCTACCAATCCTGGCATGAAACTCTTTCGTATAAAGGATCCTGAAAATGGTATATTGTTTATTACAAGACTCGTTGGTAAGAAAATCAAGTTAACAAGCGTTTTAAAACCAAATGGCTGCATGACAATCTTTTGTAGAAGGGATCTTGAAAATAAGATATTGTTTCACACCATACTCGTTCGTAAATAAGTTAAATATCAAGGATTTTAAAGTTAAGAGTTTTCAATTGGCCTAATCTTTTAGACAGCGAAATTCTATTCTCCGGCCAATGCTGGCATGAAGGTCTTTCGTTGAAAGGATCCTGAAAATGACATATTGTTTCTTGCAAGATTCTGACGTGAATAAGTTAAAAAACAAACGTTTTAGAGACAGCAACGAAGCTGCAACGAAGAAGTGCTCTTCATTAAGTTACGATGTACTTTGTAGGTGGGCCTAAACTTTTCCTTAAATCATTTGAACTTCTATTCTCTATTCTCTATTCGCTGTTCTAACTAATGTTCTGTGAGCTCACTACATACTAAATCCCCTCTAGTTACCGTGTTTATATCTCATGGATATTAGAAACATTTACGTCCATATTCGTATACTAAAGAATGCAGTCAAGAATTAGGGTTAGGTACATAAGAATTCGACACAACTTGATAATGAATTTAAACAAACTTACCGATGCTGTATGACTCAGATCCTTTCTTGTTGTAGTTCGTTTCGTATCTCTTGTCATACGAACGATTGTCAGCGATTTTGCTCCGCACACGTTCTGCCAAAGAGTATCCTGGTACGTGTACCATCTCATGACTTTGACGCGCGGCTCCACTCGCAAATGGACGGCCGAAACCGTGACGATTAAACGTACTTGACTCAGCGCTCGACATTTCAGTCGTGCATATTTCACCCGTAAATAAACCACGAGATCAATAACTAAACGTAAATCCGTAAACGAAGATACGCTGATGCTCGCAGTCGTAAAACTGAAGCATAAAGAAAATGTTGCGATGCATCTCTATATGAATGTGAAATTTACGTCGCAAGATTGTTGCGTCAAATTAGAATCNTTCTGCCAAAGAGTAGCCTGGTACGTGTACCATCTCATGACTTTGACGCGCGGCTCCACTCGCAAATGGACGGCCGAAACCGTGACGATTAAACGTACTTGACTCAGCGCTCGACATTTCAGTCGTGCATAATTCACCCGTAAATAAACCACGAGATCAATAACTAAACGTAAATCCGTAAACGAAAATACGCTGATGCTCGCAGTCGTAAAACTGAAGCATAAAGAAAATGTTGCGCTGCATCTCCATATGAATGCGAAATTTGCGTCGCAAGATTGTTGCGTCAAATTAGAATTATTATCTTGATTGCGTCAAATTGCTAAATTGTGGAAAGTCACAGGCGCTTGATTACTTGTTGCGAATAAATACATTGATAAACAAGTAAATAAAGTAAAATGTAAGTACTTTGATGCGAATTTAAATAAGCACTTATTTCAATTCGCATCAAAGTGCTTATATTTTACTTTATTTACTTGTTTATCATTGTAAAATTGCACTACACCCAACAAGAAGATTTTTTTTGAGCAAATAAGTACAACCCATGAAAGTAAAACTTTTTGAAGCAGCACCAACATTGGCTAATATCACCAATCTTTGAATTTTATTTTTGCGTGTTCGTATCAAAGACCAAATATATTCAAATAGTAGATTGTTATTTCATCGTTTTGGGCCGAATGTGACAAATTACGCCATGAAAGAGCAGGTTTTCAGCAATAACATCATACGCAAATTCCTACAAACTCAAAGCAGTTTCAAGGCTTTGGAAAATATCCAAGGTTAATTTGGTTTTTGTTGCAGATGCACATGAAGATAATCAAGGTTTGATGATTTTTCAAAAAATTTCACTATTTTGGGTTACCTTGTAGAATTTTGAATTTATCAGGTGATCCAAACTTGTGAAAATTTTTTGAAAATCATCAAAATCCGAAAATATTACTAGGAAATTACGATCAAGCATTCAGGTTTAGGATAACAGCAATAGTAATTTTTACCTTTTAAGGAACCTGAATATATAACCCAAATAAAATTACTTGTAGAAGATTCATATTTGTCGTTGGTTTGGCACACTAGAGGATCATTGTGCGTGCTGTTATTGTTTTCAAATTGAAACGGTGGCAAACAAGGGCACGGTTTGTAATACAGCAGCATCAGTTGCTTTATTGACACCTCAATTCAAAGCGATTAGCGATCGCAGGCAAAGGAAATTCTCTCAACGAGTAATTCAAAACAAACAAGGCCTCAAAACTTTCCCCGAAACCAGTAGGGCAAACTCTCACCCTGTGCATGTGAAAGGTGATTTTCAAGAGAAGTTATGTTCTTATAACGAAAGAAGAAGGATAAATTGTAAGTTTTGCCTAACAGATTTTGATTATTTGATTCAGAAGCCGAGCAGAAGGCATTACAATTCTTGCATATTTAGTGCTCAAATGTAACAGTTACTGCTCAGCTCCTGAATGAACAAAATCCGCCCGGCAGATCTTTAGAGTTACCCTTCTGCTTTTGTTCTAAACTCGTGAAGTTTCTTAGAAACCACTTTTCGCATATGCACAAGGCGAATGTTTGCTCTACTGGTTTCGGGGCAGCTTTTGGGACTTGTTTGTTTAGAATTACTGGTTCAGAGAATTTCCTTTGTCTGCAGTCGCTGATCGCTTTGAATTGAGGTGTCTATCAAAAGCAACTGATGTTATTGTATTACAAAATCTGCCCTCGTTAACTGTGGCATAATGTTATCCAAATCATCAATTCTCATTGAAGCATTAATATTCTCACAGAGCTCTTGTACCTTTGTTAACATAGAACATTGCATCAACTTAGCTTTTTCTCGACTCAGTTAAATTGCGAAAGAATAAAAGACTCCTTTTATCGTCTCTAGCTGTCTATTTCAATTCAAGACATTCCCTGGTCACAGGTCACAGTCTCTTGATAGCATCAAAATCAAGATTGCTTATCGCTTTCACACGGTGTAAGTATCTTCAGAGACAACCACAACCACCTGTGTAACCATATTGATGTTGTGGCATAGCCTAAGGGTAATTTATCATTCTTCCAGGAGCAATGCATTCTGGGTCATCCATAATGCTGCTTGGTGCAAGGTGATGCCGAGATAATGTTGGTAACTAAGCACCCAAAGTGACTAGGAGTGTTCCAAGCTGTTCCGCAGATCCTGGAATGCACGTCTTCTTGTTTATTTGCTTGCGTGTAATTTTGGAATACATGTAGTAAGTTTTGCAATGCCTGCAAACTAAAAAGGAATTTGAATCTATTCCCTGTTCGTATTGCAGATTGCCGATGCAAGAAGAGTTTGACACACCTGCAGGAAACATGCTACCATGCACAGGGTACTGTGTTGTACGTTCTTTGAATACTCGAAATCAGTGAAAATCAGAGATGTGAATCCTTACAACATGCATTAGTGTTGGAGACACAGCAATTTTAGTACCAACGATACAAGGTTAGTGACATATTTTTGTATTCAACTGATATGAGTTGGTTTAATGTGTAATCTTAAAAAAAACAGCAAATTAAAATCTAAATGACGCGATTTTGGTACTAATTGTTTGCTAAAGTTGCGTCCCTGGTAACTTTATTGCTTCTGTCCTTGGTAAATCTTTTACCGTACAAGGTTCGATAATTAACATGAAATCACAAGATATATCTTTATCCTGAAACGGTATCTTTGTGAAATATTTGAGGCAAAGTTTTTCAATTGTCATTCCTAGCATAGGTTTCAAATCTTTATAAATGTCGGTGTAAAATTCCTAGACCTATTTATTTGAACCAAATGTCTTGAAAGAAAATTCAGCAACTTTGCTATAATTCTATCGTTGCAATTTTCTGAAATCTTCAACATTTTCAAAATAAGAAGATTTTTCTTCTTTTCAACTGTCATTTCTAGCATATGTTCCAAATCTTTAAAAGATTGGTGTAAAATTCTAAGACCTATTTCTTTGAACCAAATGACTTGAAGGAAACTTCAGCAACTTTTCTTAATTTTATCATTGGAATGTTCTGAAATCTTCAATATTTTCAGAATTAGAAGATTGTTCTTCTTTTCAACTGTCATTCCTAGCATAGGTTCCAAATCTTTAAAAAGATTGGTGTAAATTCTAAGACCTTTTTCTTTGAACCAAATGACTTGAAAGGAACTTTAGCAACTTTGCTATAATTCTATCGTTGCAATTTTCTGAAATCTTCAATATTTTCAGAATTAGAAAATTTGTCTTCTTTTCAACTGTCATTCCTAGCATAGGTTCCAAATCTTTAAAAAGGTTGGTGTAAATTCCCAGACCTATTTCTTTGAACCAAATGACTTGAAGGAACTTCAGCAACTATCATTGGAATTTTCTGAAATTTTTAATATTTTCAGAATCAGGGCATTTTTCTTCTTTTTTAAGAATTCAAGAACAATTTGGACAAATCTTAAAACCATCGTAATTTCTATAACCGTTTGAGAAAACATAGAATAATTTCCAAGAAAACCATATTTTATAACTTTCTACAATATGGTATCAAGCAAAAGTCTTGCATTCTTGTGGTTTGGAATTTAGAAATTTGATGACGTCATATCCTCAAATAAGTTGAAATCTGAAATATGCTGTAATTTCGAAAAATATTCAAAATTTCTGAAAAGTCCAACGGTAGAGTTATAGTAAGGCAGCTAAAGTTTATTTCAAGACATTCAATTCAGGGAAATAGGTCATAGAATTTTTCACCGACATTTTTAAAGATTTGGAACAAATGCCACCATTCCTTATATAGTGGATTAAAATTTACTCTTGCCTTGTAAAACTTTACTGTTTCTCCCCAGAATCGGCTGCAGCTGTCGATAACTATCGAGTATCCCAAAAAGTCCTTCCATTTAGAAAATTACCAACATTCGATTCTGAAACTTGTCACAATATTTTCTGTTTTATTTCTTTTGTCAATGATGCAAATTTGTTTAAGTGCGATGAAATTTTTGTTTCCATAGGTTATTGCTCCTTTAAGTTTTGCCAAAGAAAGACATTTCTTTCAAAGAGTTGATCAGATAGTATATTGGAACCTTAACAGTTTCCTTGCCAAGAGCACAATGCCCTGTTCAAACAAAATAGTGTTTACCATTCTAAACGTTGAAGGTCGAATTTATTGTACCAAGAACATAATCTTTTGCCAAAGTGGTTAGGAAATAGAAGTGAGGCGAAAGAGGTCTCAGAAGAAACAGCCTCCTTAAGTAAATAAGCACTACTTCATTTGTACTGTTCCAATCTTTGCCAACCTAATCAGTAAACTTGATAAATTTTTTTCATTTTAGATGAAACAACAGTAGGACAGCATTTGTATTCCTGACAATTCTAAAAAATCAAAATTGAAGTTAAATGATTACAGATGAACACTCTTCAGGTTGGTTGTAGTCTAGAACTATGTTTATAGAACGCAATGATTGTCATGTAACGGATCCACTGTTTAAAAATGTACCTGCAGAAGCTATTCAACTGATTTAAAACATTCAAGCATCATTGCCTGGTGGTATATTTAACTTGATTTTGACAATCGTTTTGAAACTGAAAATGTAGCGATTTGCTCTCGAAAGAAGAGGTTCCTGAAGATCGTTTTCCTTTGGCTTTGGCCAAAAAAATAAAAAGTACTTGTGACAATAAGATTCGCATCTTGATTTTAGGTTGGTAAAAATGTTTTTGCTATGGTGCCACGTGCTTCCAAAGCACAAATGCTTTTGAATTTAAAATATGCTATCTAATTAATGCGAGGCACCAAACAGATCGCTTTGTGTCAGAATTTGCATCTAAATGAACAACGCATTCGTTGCTGTTTTTGGACGAATTGTTTAAATTGATATTTGGTCAATTAATGATTTCTGACGGAAATTACGCATTTAAGGTTCTGAACGTATTCTCAAAAATTGAATTGAACCCTTTTTACCACAATTATTTTGAAAACTGCACGGATAGGGTCCGTAATCTTTGCTGCATATTTTTCAAAATGGTGATACACTTTTTGAATCACCTGTTATGATTATAAGTCATCTTTATGGCTAGACTCACTACATAAGGCCCTCTAACTTTCACTTGTTGTTGTTGTTGTTTTTGTTTTTGTTGTTGTTGTTGTTGTTGTTATCGCTTCTGTTGAAGCGACGAATCAGTTTGAGGGGCGAAACAAGATGCTTTTGGAATGAATCTACTTTATAGCTTTGTCCAAAGAATATTGTTATAGGGTCAAAATCATCCCTTAAATCATCCAATATCGATTTTCCTCTTTTACCTCGTGTCTTTTCCTTTCATGTCTGCCTTCTACCTGGTGAGTCAAAAAGTTGAAACGTTTGAAGGGCTGTGGCATAAAAACTAGGCGGCTGATTTTCAAAACTGAAATGTTAATCTATCAATCAAAGGCTAACTTAGATACGAAAATTTTGTTTGGTAAAATGAATCATCTTATAAACCCAGAAATTAGAAAAATGGCGGTAAGGGGTTTGTATGGGAACAAGGTTCCCACGTTCCATCCTTGCCATTAGAATTTAAATTCTATTTCTGAAACTGAAAATTATATTGAGTTCAAATTTAAATGGTCAGTGAATTATGGACTAGAATGAAAAGTGGAATTCTCGTTCCCATACAAAATCCCTTACCAGCATTATTCCTAATTTCTGGGTTTATAAGATGAGTGATTTTACTGAACAAAAATTTCAGATCTGGGCTAGCTTTTGACTGATAGATTAACATGTCAGTTTTGAATATCGGCCGCGTAGTTTTTATTCTGCAGCCCACCAAACGTCTTGACTTTCTTGTCACTCAGCGGGTAAAGATTACCTTTTTCGTTCCTTGTTCTCTCAAAATCTGTCTTACTTTTTATGGTTATCATGGTCCTCACGATGAAAGTGAAGGTGAAGTTGCGGTTTTCAGCGCCAAGTGCTGGTATTGCAAAAGTAAAGAAGACCTAATCGAGGCTGGAAGTGGGCTGAAAGTGGGCTCGAACCCTGTCCACCTGCCTACTCTGGCTGCAAAGTCAGAGGATTGCACATCTGCGCCATAAACTCCATTTGACTCAAGAGTAGGCAGGTGGACAGCCTACTCTTGAGGGTAGTATACTTTACTGTAAATCAAATCCTATACTTTCTGTAAATCATCTTCGTTTGTCACAGGTAGCCCCCAGCTTATCGTTGTCATCGTCAGCTTATTCTCTTCAGCCATTGAGAATTAACATAGGAATTATTTTGGGGGGATTTGATTGGAACTCATGATGTCAGAACTTTTCAAACGTGTATACAATATTTTTGGGGATGCCCCGAAGATAAAAAGGAAATTGAAATATCTCCCTTGGTAATATATTCTCCCTAAGCAGTCATATGATACCTTAGTTCATGAAGTTTTGTTCCTTTTTATGTAGAATAAATAATATTATTTTTTTGCAACGAAAAATTGAAGTGAGCAAGACTTTGACATGGACTTTAAAACACCAAATTTTCTGAAAGTCCGTCCTCGTTAATTTTATTGGAAATAGAATTTTCCTTTTGCTTAATACTTCCTATGCAAAACTGAGAACGGATTCGAAAATAAACCAATCATTTTAATCAATGCAGAATTTTTATTTTCAAATTTTACGATTAAGCAACTTCTAATGTTAGACTATTTACACAGATTACATTCTAGATACAACGCAAAATCATATATTCCTTGACAGTTCCTATTCTTTTCAGCAGAAAATTCACTCGTACCTAAATACGCATTGCAACGTTCGTTTCTTCAATGTTCGTTCACTACAAAAGTTCTGTCGTGGACTCTTCATCCAATAAAGTTGAATCCTAAATATCATTCATCATTTTTCGTGATACTCGTTTTTTAAAGAAATGAGTCAAACGAAATTTAAGCAACAGTTCTATTGTCTGTCTCAAATAAGATGTCACGTTTAAATGCCTGCGAGTAACAACAGTTCAAGTGTTCTGCACAATTAATTTTGCGTCATCGCCTAACTCACGTGCCATCTAATTTGAGATAGACATCTTCACGCCTTTTCAAAAGCAGCTCACATGCACCTGAGACTAAACAAATTTAGAAAGATATTCTGCCGATGCACTGCTGCATTTTGAATTCATGTCCACTCAGCTGTAGGCACATGCTAATTATTGATACATTACTCCTATTTTGATAATTAGAAAATTGCTAAAATATACAATAAATGCTATCTAGAAGCAAAATTTTGATAACTAAGCGTGGTTTTCTACTTTACATATAGTTTGAACTTGCCAGATCTACGCAACGCTTCGTAGAGACTACATGCACTGCTGATTTATGTGGCAGAGCTCTGAGAGGTAAAGTTTGGGTAGCACCTGGAATGGAACTAAATGCTATTTTTGTAGAAAAGATCCATATTGAATTTTCCCTCCTCAATGTAGTGCATTGCCATCTCAACGAAATTAATTCAAGCAGCTTTGTGGCGTTGCTTGAAGTACGGCATGGCCAGGTTTTGACACAGAAAGGCCTTCGAATCCTGAATAAAGTTGTGATTTTAGAGGAACTTACAAAACGGTATGATGTCCGTTGTGCTGTTTATAAGGAACAGGCCAGCATGGGTACCCAGGCAGGTTGGGCTTCCATTTGAGCTATTTTCGATAGAGGGAAACCTTGCCACTGAAAAGGCTTCTCGTTAACTTGCCGATCGTCACAAAAGCAATCTCTTAGAGCAGCATTTCTTTATTTCATTTCTTTTGGTTTACCATATTTCACTTTATTTTTCAGTGGTTAACTCAACTATTGGACGAAATACATCTCCGAGGCAAGAAATAACTGAGGACCAAGAATCATTTCAAGGTAAACCAAAGCAATAGACTATATTATTCAGCCGAAACAGTAAAACTATTGTCAAAAACATAAACAATTGCTCGAGAATGTCCAGGCATACAGTTCAAGTTTCTGCGAAGTTGTAGCCATTCTTCGCTCTAAAATTAAGCTATAAACATCAATCCAACCGTCGGTAAAGCCCTCCGCAGTAGCTTCTCAGGCTGGTTGCAGACTCCTTGCGGAGCATAAGATCGAGGTTGTCTATAATAGAACGAGACTGAGCCCAGGAGCAATCTTGTACCAAAGCTGGTAGCAAAGCTAATAGTGAGCCTAAGTAAGAGAAATATTGCTTGTACACGACAATTTCTCGTGAAATGTCTTTGCCACATAATCTCAACTTTCTGCGGAATAACGTCCATATTCTTTACTTCTTTAATTAGGCTATAACGCACTAAGGTAATACTGGTGAATTTTGATAGTTTACAAACATTAAATGTCATATTTAAATGGCGGATCCATATCCCCAGNTAGCTTCTCAGGCTGGTTGCAGACTCCTTGCGGAGCATAAGATCGAGGTTGTCTATAATAGAACGAGACTGAGCCCAGGAGCAATCTTGTACCAAAGCAGGTAGCAAAGCTAATAGTGAGCCTAAGTAAGAGAAATACTGCTTGTACACAACAATTTCTCGTAAAATGTGTTTGCCACATAATCTCAACTTTCTGCGGAATAACGTCCATATTCTTTACTTCTTTAATTAGGCTATAACGCACTAAGGTAATACTGGTGAATTTTGATAGTTTACAAACATTAAATGTCATATTCAAATGGCGGATCCATATCCCCAAGAACCAGTTAATGGTTGATTGTGAAAATCAGAACATGGCAAATATTCGCTCGGTGATAGATGACTATGCCCATGCCCCGTCATAGGCAAACTTCTCGTTGACTGATAAGGGCAATAGTCTGGTGCAAGACTTCTAGATGAGAGAGAATGCGGCGAAAGATATCCTGGGTAGCTTGTCACGGGGCTGCTCTGAGCCAATGAGCTTCCAGATGAACATTGATAGGTTGTTCTTGGTAACATGTGATCACTGTTGAGGTTCGAAAATGAGCATGCGCTCTTCACTGATGCTGTCTCTGTTGAGATACGAACTGATGGTGTAGATTTCTTTGGTTGCTCCGGTTCTGTGTCAATCGGTGACTTGACAACCGGTTGTTCTTTCTTCACAGCTGACGTTCCGGGCTCGGGTTCACGTTTGGACTTTTGACGATGCTTTGCACGACGATTCTTAAACCAAACCTAAAATGGAAGTATTGGATTTATTCACATGAATTATTTTGACAGAAATTTCAACTGTAGCAAAAACAATGTATGTTGCTTATGAAGGATCTTCTTCCTTTTTGGACACCACTGCCAAGGCGATATTTCCTCGGTTACTTTCCAATAAGCACCTTTATATTGTGGCATTTTGAACAACTATTTTACCGTGGAAATGTGGCATGTGAAAGTCCTTGAAGCGAAACTTTTGACGTTTGATTTGCCACTATAATCAACATGCAAGCTTTTTGAAGGATGTTTCCTGGATGTTTACTAACTAGCTGATTAGTTGATTTGTGTATCAGTTGATTAGTTGATTAGTTGATCAGTTGATTAGGAAATAAGTCTTTCCGTTATAATTTCTCAAAATATCTTGCTGCAGAGTCTTTGGTTTTGTGAATATATAGGAGCTGTGAATGGCAATGAGGCTCTCTGAATGCTTAAAAATTGTTTAGACTTCAATAGGCGTCATGTACTACTCTTATGTTTTTTTAATTTGAAAATGGTAAAATTGTAAAGATGTCAAATGTTCTACGTAGGCTTCATATACTTCTCTGAGGATCTCCGAATTATATCTTTGGAAATACAACTAACTGAAGAGTCTGCTATGTCATTCTTGGAATCATGGTTCAAAATCTAGCAATCAAGGAACGAGTCAAAATCTAACATTTAGTAGCAGTGGCAATATTTTTCAGGAAATTCATTGTCAACTTACTTGAACTCTAGATTCTGGTAAATTGATTCTTCTAGCAACTTCTTCTCTCATAAACACATCTGGATATTGCGTTTCAGAAAATAGTTCTTCCAAAATTTCTAACTGTGTTTTGGTGAAGGTTGTTCTTTCTCGTCTCTGCTTTCTTGGGATACCTGCAGATCAAAATAGATAAATAGTTTAGATTTTGGGAAATTCTGCCGGCATCCTGTTGTAAGCAAGAGGCAAAGCGATGCTTTTTGATGTAGTTTTCAAATCATACCGACATCTATCAAAAGGAGGCAAGGAGGACATTTGTCTCTGTTTTCTATAATTATTGGTTTTAGTGGTTTCAGTGATAATTATCATGTATAACTTCAAGAGGGACAATGATGCGACGAAAAAAGTGCAGTTAGATCATGACATCGCTTTGACTTTTGTTGTGGAAATCACGACAAAGGAGGAATTCTTTACGAGCATGGATACAGCACGGATAGAAGAGATTCTGTATGTCATACCTCAGAGGACTGTTTTTTCTGAGCTCCCTGGAAAGATGATGAATGTCATACTGAAGAGGTCTATGTCGCTTCATTTTCTGGCTGGACTGATTCAGTTCATATATTTTAAAGTTTCAGTTTCATATATTTTGAATTCCACTGCATACAATTTAGTAAAAATAACTGTGCTAAAAAGCAACTAGAAAAAAATTACAGTAATACAAGAAATTAATACATTGTGCAAATACAAAACGAAGAAAAGAAGATAAATTGTATGCAGGGAATTACTTAAAGGAGGAGCTCTTTCAGTAGATTACCCAATTACCTTGTATCCCTGTGGTAAACCTTGCTCAACGCATTTCAACTGAAGTGACATGATCAAATTAAACAGCTGAAGGAAACAAGAGACTCAAGTAACAAGTCTAGTCTCTGGATAGGCGAGATTATGTCATGCCTCAAAGGGCTGTTTCTCTTCGCTTTTTGCATTGTTCAGATCCAGGTTTAATAAGCTATGAGATGCTAACTTTGATGACTCTTAACCAGACGATGTTATTACTTTCTGTGGTATTCTGAGATTCATTAATTCTCTTCTAAAAACCTTAAATTTTCAAAATCTTGTACTTATTCTACTAAGATGTTGTTTACATTATGCATCTCATTCTAACATCTGCCCTACTTGATTAATTCTAGCTTCTCTTCAAGCCTTTGTTTTGTGTCCCTCTTTGATATTAATCCACTTTTATTCATCAACACAACAATACGTATGCAAGAAAGGAAACCGAAAAGGGACAGAACTAAAAAGAGATTTACAGGATTACTTAGAAAATCTACTCAAAACCAAGGATATCGATTACTTATCCATCAAACCGTCTCTGTCTCCAGATTACCTTCAAACACAACAGCCTTAAGTCGGCCTGAACGGGCTTTTGCTTGTTATCCACGTCTCTCAAGGCCTATTCCCAGATTTTTTAGAGGATTAAGTATGACTATAGTTAAAGGACACATGCAATGCTTATAAGCAACGCCAAAGCTTATTAAACTTATTACTACGTCTTTTCTTAATATGTTTTTGCCTTTAGCTCTCGATATTCTCGATGTGTGTGAATAACTGTGGTTTGCAAGTGATCGAAATTCCTGAATTTGTTTTAGCTTGTCTTTATTGGATATATGGATTTATATAGGAGGGTGCATGTAATCGAACTTATAGAATTCCATGTATCTAATGGGCTTGGCTAGGATGATTCACCGTTTGGAGATGAATAAACGTTTAATTATGGTCATGAGGAGAACATTAATAACCGACCAAGTGAACCAGTGAAGACGTTTATGATAAACAGTTATACGTAAGAAAGATTTGACTCAATCAGGACGGTGCATGTAATCGAACTAATAGAATTGCGTGTATCTAAAGGGCTTGGCCTAGATGATTCACCATTTTGAGAGGAATAAACGTTTAATTATGGTCCCGAGGAAAACATTAATAGCTAACCAACTGAACTAGTAAAAGATTCTAATGGTCAACAGTTGTACATAAGAACATTACTTAATATATACAGTACATGTAATCAGATTTAATAGAATTCCATATATCTAATTGGCCTGGCCAAGTCAACGAAACTTTTGATTATGATCATGAGGGAAACACAGCACAGAAAATANTAATCGAACTAATAGAATTCCGTGTATCTAAAGGGCTTGGCCTAGATGATTCACCATTTTGAGAGGAATAAACGTTTAATTATGGTCCCGAGGAAAACATTAATAGCTAACCAACTGAACTAGTAAAAGATTCTAATGGTCAACAGTTGTACATAAGAACATTACTTAATATATACAGTACATGTAATCAGATTTAATAGAATTCCATATATCTAATTGGCCTGGCCAAGTCAACGAAACTTTTGATTATGATCATGAGGGAAACACAGCACAGAAAATAATCCAGCGAAAGATTCTTTGATCAACAGTTCTAGATGGTGAGTCTGGAAGTGGTCAACCCAACCTCGCACCCAGTGACAATGAAGGTTTTCCGCAAACTGCAACGCCTACATTGAGGTCTATCCTGCTGCATGTATCTGTTGAGGTCTAGCCTCCTATTTACAACAACAGATACCCTTGGGAACGAGGTTGTGATCAACCAAATTTGATCAAGGATTTTAGGCCTGTTGTGAAGGATTCTGGGACGACACATTTTGACTAAAGGCACAATGTCGCGGCGCTGATTGGGTGAATACGACAATAGAAAAGAATAGAATTAAGCAAGCTTCGGTAATTAACGCTGTACACTGAAATTCATGAAAGCGATAACAATCTGACTCCCTTTCTCGAAACAAAGTAGAATTCAAGAGTATAAAGGCTTGGTAATTATTCAGAGGCCAGGTCTTTTGTTAGTGATTTCAACATCACGATTAGCCAATCACAGCCGTGACAGTGTGCATTTAAATTGCGTGTAGATTGAGAACGATGCAACCGATTTTGACCAACTAAATTTTGGTATCTATGTTGACATGTTAGCTGGATAGCAAACATGAGTTTGCAGGAATTTGTTCAACAATTGGAACAATGAAATCTCACAAACGTCAGGCATTTTGTATGACTTACTCGATAATAATGAACAAGTGGGGAACCACTAAGAGACTGTTATAAACAGCAGTTCTCTATTTGAAATTAAGTCTCTGTGTTTCTTTAAAACTGCAGAGAAAATCTTTGTTTTTCTGATTGTGTTCTCCCACCAAACGCACGAGAAGGGAACTTATATAAAGAATCCCTGTGGAGAGTTGAGATTTTCAAAACGTATCAGTTTCAAACTAGACACAAGAAGCAGAGGTTTTGAAAACGAAGATGTCATCTTGATTGTAATGCACAGTGCTTTCGTTGTCAAATTGAAATCCCTGGAAACCGAAAGCTTTCTTTTTAACGTTATTCATCTTCTGTGAACAGAGAGAATATTTAAAAACAAAAACAATGGAAACAATAGATGGGGAAATTTAGCCATTTCTCCTTCGTTGTGACTTGTACAGCCGGAATGATATCTTTTGTTAAAAGCATGCTCCTTCAGAGCAGGATTACAATCACTTTCAGCTATCGAGAAATTTGGCAGCTTTCTATCTCATTGCACACCCAAAGCCTTCCTTTTTGAGCAACCGATTGATACAAGTCATCTTCCTTTCTGTTCGTTTTCTTTCCCTTGGTTATCAAACATTTTCCTATCATTCTTCTACTAATAATAATAATAATAATAATTTGCGAATATTTCAACAGGATAACCTATCAATATTTACAATATGGTTATCAATAGGGTCCTGCTAGCTTAATAGTTATAGGAAAATGTCCTTTTAAAACTTACAAAATTAAAATCAAAATACAAGTGAACCTTAGATACTTACAGAAATAAAATCAAAATACAAGTGAACCTTACATACTTACAGAATTAAATATTATTAAAATGACTGTCTAAAAACTGTCTAAAAAGAAGTCGAGATTCGATCTTCCTTGCCTGTAGAGGCAAGTCGTTGAATTCTTTTGCAGCCAAGAAATAAAGTCCTTTACTACTTAAAGTTTCTTTGTCCATTCTAAACTTCTCTCGTTAGATACCAAATAACAAAAACGTAGGAACCAAATATTTAAACAAATTTTGTAAAGTTGCTCTTTTCATAGGATTACCTCAAAGGAACTTTAGGGACTTGGCGGTATTTCTACCGTTAATTCTTTTTATATCTTGATTATTTTCAAAATGGCAGCTTTGTTATATTTGTGGTTGTGATGTGATCAAATTTCTTAATCATCAACAACTATAAAATCTTTTAATTTCGACCCTCTGTAAGTTCCTCTCTTTATCTGGAAGTCAATCAACGTAAGAGGCAAATATCCAGATTACTCGCAAATTGTATTCATTAACATATGTTTCCCAAATTTTCCTTCTACTTTAGTTCTCTGTAAAATCAAATGCACTTACCATACAAAGGGTTGAATCCATAATGTGAACTAAATCCACCATGATATGGAAGATGTGGTAGATGGTAAGCTGGTACGCTGTTGTAATGCCAAGACATCTTCTCCTTTTAGTTGGAATTCTTCAAGTCTCAGTTGGGTGTTGTCTGCTGGAAGATATTAAGTATTGGAAGATTTGATTGACAGTTGAAATAATGGATTTTATATGGTTTGCATTTGTTGTTTTATTCTTTCAGAAATTTAGGCATTCAATAGCTTTGAAAGTTGGATGCAACTTTACGATTCTTTCATCAAATCCTTCAGACCAAAATTACAATCTGAGTTAAATGGAGTGAACACATTTTTGCTGTCTACACACAGCGCAGTTTTCAGCTTTCAAGGCCTCTAACTTCCTCGCCATTCCTCTGCAGGAATACAACAATCATGATCTCTAAAATTATTTTTGTTTTCCAGTGAATTGAAGGAACAGATAGTTTTTTCGATAGCTGGTGGATAAATTTTTAACCATTTCTCAAACAGTTCCAGCTTTTTTGTGACTCACCCAACAGCATTTCAGTTCCTTGCGAAAGTTGCTTGCAATCATAGTTATATTATAGCCATTAAAATCCATATTGTACTGAATTAACTAATGTTGCCAGTCAGTGAAAAAGCATACTGCTCTATGATTACGTGATTGATAGATAAACATGCCAAACACGTCAATCAATTAACATCTTCACTGGCAGAGGCTGCAGGTAACTTTCTTGAAAATCATTAAACAATTGACAGGCGTCTAGCTTTGATATTGTTAAAAAACCAAGACTTCACTTACTATGATTGCGTCCGTCAAAACAAAAATATCTCGAAATGTTCTTTTTGGTTGTGAGTGTTTATATTTGTAAACAAATTCGACTTGTTGTGTGAAATGAATGTGCGGAGTATGAAATTTGTTTGAGTGAAAATTGATGTGAGTTTTTCGTCAAAACATGCGCGTGAAATTTTTGTTTTTATTGAAGAACCTTAAAATATTAAGTGCTTGCGATTATTTCAAGTTTATGAAAGCTATACTGATTGGCTGTAAATTACAAGAAACTTGTAAGAATGCAACTTAGTGATTGATTTGATACTGCTTCAATTTTGAGATGATTTTTCATTTTCTTTTATGAAAGAAGAAGTTTTGAATTAATAGACAAGTTTTTATGGGGCGAAAGATTGTATCAAAAATTGTAGCATAACTTTAATTTGCTAGAAATATCGTTTTAAGTAACAAAATGAAAATCGTTAGTTGTTGTTCTCAGAAGATGCCCAAAGGAAGATCTGAGACCAATAGCAAGGCGACAGAAAATTTAGGTATTTCTCTTTTGGGATTTGGTAACTTCATAGTTTTGAAGACAGGAAATTTGTTTGTATTTTATAGGAAATTGAAAAGAAACAACTCAGCTGGGCTGCTACGACAAAGTTACTTTGGCTATGGCTCTCGTAGAGATAAGAAAATGTGTCAGTTGATTTTTCGAGAGCATTTCGGGGTAAGAAGTTACGTATTTTAGATGACAAGAAGAAAGATTAAAGGTAATGTGTCCATGTAAGTGTAGTGCCAATTTCACGTGATATTTCATGTGATCACTTAGGTAATGGAGCTCACTACGTGTCAAGGAGTGATCTAAGCAGACTGATGACTAACTTGCGGTTGCGCTTTCGGAGCTGAAATTTTAGTTTACATGTAATCAGTTAAATTCTGCCAATCACTGCGCGCTGTTCGAGGCTTTTCATCAGCATCATGTCAGCATATTTTGACAAGAGTGTATACGCGACTGTACTTACATGGACACATTGCTTGTAAGGTTTCATTTTGATAGATAATCGTTCTTTAAGAAAAAAATTGTGAAGAAGGGTCGAGTTTTCCCATGCAAATGTAAGACCTTGGCAAAGCACAAACTTCAATATCAAATAGCCCGATAGATGGCAGGCAAAAGAAAAGGATTTTACCACTAACTTGTTTAATTATGGCCAAAGATTCATTAAGATGATTTTTTAAGAAATTAAGCCTTGAAGTCATATACTTTGTAGCTCACATGCGCTCTGTTCTATCGTATCACTGAAGTCGGAATTTTCTTCCATGTAATTAATGATAATCATGAAAAGATAAATTTTGATAAAAGATAAAATTATCAAAATGATAAGGGTTTAATTACACAAATACCATTTTGGATATCAATAAGTTATGTCTGCTACTGATAATTTTAATTTCTTACCTAATTGTTAACGTTAAAATTTGTGCGGTATTCTTAAAACTGGTCCTGAAATGGATATAAGAATCTTAGCTGCATTTGTCCTTTGATGATACCTGTATCAGCATGATCATGGAAATTAAGTATCGTCTGAAAACAGCTTCAAACTTGACGAAATTTGTATTTTTCATAAGCTATCCGAACTTGAGGTATATTTCCACTTGCATGAATTGTTTTCAGATGCATATTTTTTGTCTAATCGTCACTTTTTAACATGGCTGCATTTACCACAATGGAGGCTTAAACTGTTGAATAAGAGTCCAATGCTCATTTGGAATCACTGAAACAACACATTTGGACCAGACGTGTAGCATTTTTTATTCGGAAACACGTTTAGCAAACCATGATTTTGTACTCTTTGACACACAATGAAATGATTTGGTCATTTGGCACAGTTGTACATAAAGAGCATTTAAAGATTAATGAAATGATATTATTTGGTTATTTTTCAAGCAGCAGTGCTTAAATTTTGGGTCACCTCTTGCTTCATGATATGTAGTATTTCATTATATGTGTTATTTCGTGATATGTGGTATTTCACGATATGTGGATGATATGTGGCATTTCATGATATGTGCTGTTCATGATATGTGTTCTCTTATGATATGTGCTATTTCATTATGTGTGTTCTCTTGTGATATTTGGCATTTTATGATCCATTTTGAATACAGCTTTCCGGTTGGACACAATTATTTTATTTCAAAACTTCGTTGGCTCTGAGTAAAGTAACCAACTAATTTTAGTCAGATTTTTATGCTCTGTCCTCGATCAGTTTATCTATTGAGAAAGCTCCTCCTTTAAGAAATTCTCAACTTGCAAATCTTTTCAGTTTTTGTCCAATTATTTAGTTGGCCAATATTTGTTAGCCTCGTAGTCGTTGTTGTTTTTAATATGATTTGTATGTTGAGAATTTCGAAATGAAATGAAAAATGAAATCAAGCTTTATAGCAATTGGAATTTGCTCCTGGAAATTTGTAGCCCGTCTTGAATTAGACGTCATGTAAAGATGCCGGCACAGCGGAAGTGTTCTGCAAGAGCAACTTTTACGTTATCGCAAGTCTAATATGACATATAATTTGAAACAGACTGTAGTCAGTTAATGATGTGAAATTCCTAATTTTCTGTCTTTATACTGGTGCCTATGCTATGTCTTTGTTTATGATTTATAGACGAATGATCAAGATTTTTTTTGCTGCCAAAATCTGAGCTGAAAGGCTAATGATGTCAAATTTGTTTCATTTCTCTATTCTTTATTACTCCTATTTGTTCGTCTTCATTATCATTTTGTCTACAATTCAATCAAAATTTTCAAATATCAAAGCATAACATTGAAGCATAGGCAATTAGTGTAAAAATGATTATCTTCCAAACTACAGATTTTTTAACTGGAACACTGTCACAAATTTCTTTGGTATTTCTAGGTCTCAGCAAGTATGCAGACTGCCTTTGTAAAAGAAAAATGCATTGCTGAACTCAAGGTATGACATTTTCCTTTATCATACTTTGCTATAACGTTCCTGGTGTGCCAAAATGTTCTTTTCCTATTTCAAGGCCAACAGAAGTAGCTACCAAACCTATTTCTAGTTGCTAAGCCTCCTTATTCTTAAGTAAGTCTTTGATTGTAAGAAAACGAACGAAAAGTGCTCCAAATAGGCCAATTGGTTTTGTCTTTGCTGTCTATCAAGTAAGCAAAGCAATTTTTAAGACAAAAAATATCCTTGTTGCGTGTAGTGCAACTGTACAAAGATAATCAAGCAAATAATTGAATTAGATATAATATAGCAGATAAGAAGTGCTTATATTTTATTTCATTTACTTGTTTATCAATTTTTAGGACACCCTTTGTAGGTATGCGCCATGACGATCCCACTACCGTCGAAGGTATTTACTTGGTGTGCTTCGTGATACGTTTGCTTGGTACGTTTTGTTGCCAGTTTTCAAATAAGAACAAACATTGTGACAACCATCTTGTCTTGCTTCAAGTTTGTGACAATTCCATATCAGTATGAAAGATATATCTTATTTTTGATGAATTATTCAAAAGACTAGGCCACGGTTGGTCTTTTTTGACGTTTCGAAGCAACGGTGTGCTTCGTCTTCAGAATACAGATTTTAAAATGCTCCAAGGTATCCATGTATGCATATGCATAAAGACAAATATCAACTAAGAAGTACGTGATTATAACTCCTGCTTGCAAAATACTCAATGAGGCAAGCTCGAATGACAATATGTGAAGCAAAGCACAGGGAATGGAATAGTATACTGCTGCTTTCTAACAAGCATATGTGAAATAGACTGATGATGATTGTCGTGTTTATATTCTGTTTTCCTGACATTAACGGAAGTTTGTTGCTTTATAAATACTATCAATATTGTACCGAACTGTATACTACTGCATCAAAAAAACTCCTTTTCTAAAGTGAAAAGCAACTGTTGGGCTTACGCCAGCGTAAAATATGATCATGAAATATCACTTGATAATCACTTTCTAGACAGAAGTAATTGAGGCAAATTATCATCAGTAATAATATTCCTGAATGAAATATTATTATCTACATCAAAGAGACTGCTTTTATAAAGTGAAAAGCAACTGTTGGGCTTACGCCAGCATGAAATATGATCATGAAATATCACTTGATTAAGAGATAGCAGTAATTAAAGCAAATTATCACCAGAAATCACATTCCTGAATGAAATACCATTATCCACACTAACGGTTAGATTTTTTTTAGAGTATGAGAAACTGTGATGATCCTGTTAGCCTTTTCACAGTTCATTCATTAGTCATCAATCCTATGATAATTATGACGTCTTAGGCCTAATATCATCACGAAGAAGGAGGGAGGGATGTATGCGTTCTGAAGCTACCTTTTCCATGCATCTATTTCTGAACCTGACATTCCGGTAGATTGATGCATCGAGAATCATCTTCTATCACGAGCAAAGTTATACCGAACGTAGTTATGTGATACATATGTGTTCATAATTAATAGACTACCATCAAAATACACAGGTAAACCAAGTATGTGCCTTCTTCGCCTTCTTTCGTTGCAATGCTTGAAATGGCCTCCGTTTAACAGTGAATACTCTCTCCCACATGGCTGCCTAATAATTTTGAATTAAATCTATATTAGCTTCTATGATCAATATTCCGAATTACAGTACCCTAATCTCATGAATGTTCCGTACTTACCGCCAGTTTGAGCCTGTCGAAGGCCGTTAAAGATCCGTTTGTCGTCTTGAAAAATCAACAGAAAATCACTTCCAATTTGTTTCTGATATGATATGATAAATACACACAAATGGTAAATCCACCCACCGGACTGATACCGACAGCCTCTTTAGCGCTACGATTGAACCCTCTTGATGTTTTCGGATTTCGCAGTTGTTGGGGCTAAGACTTAAGAAGATCGAAACAAAAGAACAAACGGATGTTTTGTGTACCACTTTACTGCAATAATCCTCACAAAGCATATCACTTTAATAACTTTTTTCAATACAGTGTCTGTTGTGTTATCTATGATACGTAACTGGTTATTGTATCATTTGGAGACGTACGCTCATCAGTCTGGGTGCTAGTTAAAGTCATTGTTAAGATAGATGCTTATTACATGTGTTATAAGAATAGATATCACTTGTTGATAGATATCATGGTTTTGTGTGGGTCTCAAAACAGCTTGTTTACGAAAGAATATCTTTAACGTTTGACACTTCGATGAAAGTAGGATGGAACTAGGAAGCAGATAGAATGACGTGTGGTTCTCCTTACATAGATATCGTGATTTTGTATGTGGGTCTCAAAACATCTTGTTTACGAAAGGATATTGACTCGTTGACGAAACTAGGATGGAACTAGAACGGACATAGAATGACTCGTTGATGAAACTAGGATGGAACTAGAACGGATATAGAATGATGTGTGGTCCTCTTCATATAGATATCATGATTTTGTGTGTGGGTCTCAAAACATCTTGTTTACGAAAGGATAGTGACTCGTTGATGAAACTAGGATGGAACTAGAACGGACATAGAATGATGTGTGGTTCTCCTTAC
>REGL01000035.1:180396-192000 GCA_004194395.1 Aurelia aurita complex sp. Pacific | reverse complement strand
TACAAAGGTTTAGAATTTCCTTAGTCAAACCGACCAGTTTGGTGAATGAAATTTAGAGTCAGTTCGAGAACATGTTTATTTACGTCACTAGAAAGGTCTTTATCACCATACAATAAAAGTTGTACCAGAACGTTGTTCGAGAGGGTGTTGATTTGAACAAATGGTTGTAATACTACTGAAAGGCCAGCGAGAAGATCTCGTCGTTGGATGCTAAATGAAGGACAAAGCAGCAAAAAGTGCTCCGTATCCTCAATACCGTCATTTGTAGGGCACATTGGGTTTCTGGTGTCCTTAAAATTCAACAATTGTCACCTTTAATTTTCTGACGGGTTGTTCAAAAAAATGTTCACACATCTGAAATCATTTTTCATTAAGACGAGGCTGGACTGCTAGCAAATTTGATGATGGGACTATTGGGACTATTTTGAAGAAGAATTTTAAGATGAAGCATTCTGATAAAGTCGCTTGTGATTTCAGTGCCATACATACTACCGATTTTGACAAGCTGAATTTTCTTATCTAAGTTGATATGTTAGCTAGAGAGCTATTGTCAGTTTATAGGAATTTGATCAATGTTTTGAGAGCTACAGGCTTTCAAAGTCTAAGCATTTTTCTGACTCACCCGGTACTTTTAAGAGCTAATTTACTTCCATCATATTCTTAGATTTTTTTTATATAATCAGTTAAAAAGAGAAGAATACTCAAAATCTACTGTGCCTATCATGGCGGGAATAGACACTAGGTCATCGGAGTTTCCACCATGAAAGGCACGAGATCAACTTATTCTTAGGTCATATCCATCATATTCTTAGATGACTGGGTAAAAGAAGTTAAGTCATGTATTAGAGAGTAGCTCATTGTCATTGTGCTCACAACCCAGGGTCCCCAAGCACCCTAGAATACATAGGTAAGCTTTGACTTTTCTAGGGCGTCTATAACAGTATTATTTTATCAGGTAACATTGTTATACGAATAGTCATACTGTAAGAATATAGGATGATGATGCTCAAGACACCGCTAACGGGTCAGGTTTTCTTTCCATCATGTAAATGAAAGAAATAACTATAGTTACAGTTATAGGTGGGTGTTGTCTTGACACGCGCACTATAGACACGTGTATCGTGTTACTAATAAATCCCGTTAGCGTAAATGCGACGACTGTTTCAAATATCGAATTTCGTATTGAATATTCATGGAATGACAGCGTGGAAGCACAATGTAAAGCTGTCGTTGGAAATCAGGCTCGGAAACAACTCATTGCCGGTTTAGAATGATATAATTGGGAAGTCGTTAGACGCTGATTTTGACGGATTCTAGGTCACGCAATTACTTTCGTCATTTTTTTGCCAACAACTCAGTGCTGCTTAACGAAGACTGTAAAGTTGGTTGATGGAAAAAATAGAAGTAATCTATAAGTAGGACAAAGAAACGCCTATGCACGCCCTTGTTCCGTCAAATACAATAGTCTAATTTTAGACTTGCATATGCAGCTCTTTAGTTGGCTATTTATCTCCGTCAACTAACTTTAAAGTTTCCAGACACTGATTTTTATAAGAGAAATATCCCTTGGAGATTGTTGTGCATTCTAGGTCACACAATTTTTATTTCCATACATTTGCCAAGCAACTCATTGCCGTTTAGCGAAAATATACCTTTAAAGTTGTCAAACACTGATTTTTAACGAGTATACACACCAAAGCTAAAGCAGCCGTCGAGCCTTCAAGGCTGTAATTTGATTTAGAGATTTCTGTACGCATTCTAGATCATCCATTTCTCTTACCAATCTTTTGCCAAACTATTCTTTGCTGTTCAGTGAAAAAGTATTTTGACAAGTCATCAGACACTCCTTTTTAAACTGACATACAAAATCACAAACCAGCCGTCGAGCCTAAATTTTTTTAATCTTGTGTATGTTTTAGGTCACAAATTCTCGTACAACTCTAGATTGATGACCTTCAGAATAGTGCAGAAAGCGAAAGTGAAAACAAAAAGCTTGAATTTCGCATTAAGTCATCAAGCATGGTAGATACAATGAATTTAACTGAAGTCAATCTTTTTTGTCAGTCAACTGCTTCAATGTGAATCAATATTCGCTCAGTCAAAATTTATTCTCAGGCAGTCTGAAATTGCAGAGAGCCTGCAAAGGATCCTGGATGAAAATGACTCTTTAATTGTTAGTCGTTGATGGACATCGTCTACTGGATGATCCAAAACTAATTTTACTTTTGATTTACAGAAAATTGAAACAGATCGTTTTGTGTAATTATATTTAAGATTAATAGATGCCCTTGTGTGCCACCCGCTAGACAAAATTTTTAAAATACAGTTGGTTGCTAATTGTAGGCATCTAGTGTTTGTAATACAGTGACAACCTCATTTGGAAAGAACTACATCATTTTCTATATGGCCAAGAGAAATTTTGACCACGATCCTTTGTGGCTTGACAAGGGCAGATTTTTTTATACAAAAGCATCATTTAGTTTTGATTGACACCTCAATTCAAAGCGATTAGTGACTACAGACAAAGGAAATTCTCTCAACCAGTAATTCAAAACGAACAAAGCCGCGAAAGTTGCCCTGAAACCAGTAGGGCAAACTCTCGCCTTGTGCACGCGAAAGGTGGCTTTTAAGAGAAGTTATGTGCTTATATTGAAGGAAGAGGGGTAAATCTAAAGTTCTGCTTGGCGGATTTTGTTTATATGATTCAGAAGCCAAGGAGAAGGCATTACAATTCTTGCATATTTAGGGCTCAAATAAAACAATTACTACTCAGCTCCTGAATCAAATAAACAAAATCCACCAGACAGAACTTTAGATTTACCCTTCCTCTTTCGTTGTAAGCACATAACTTCTCTATAAAAAGCCACCTTTTGCGTCGACAAGGCAAGAGTTTGCCCTGCTGGTTTCAAGGCAAATTTTGCGGCTTTTATTTGTTTTTTGAGAGAATTTTTTTGTCTGCAATCGCTAATCGCTTTGAATTGAGGTGTCAATCAAACTCAACTGATGCTATCGTATGACAAAATCTGCCGTGTTTTGCATCTTAAACTAGATTTACCAATCAAATAAATCCAAGTCCTCTGAATGCAAAGAAGCATAGCCACAGTTTCCCTTACGCCATCTTTAGTCCGATCACTTAATGTATTTCTATCAACGTTTCTGTATTTTGGTGTTCTAACTACATCACCGTTCTTACGAATGGGAATTTACTTCAACCGATTGGCCCATGCTGGTAAAGTGATATAGAAGCCATAATGGCGAGACCCAACGTATTTTAGCTAACTAACATTTTCTTATCACACGCAAAATCAAATAAGGCGCACATAAATTGGCCTTGGCTGGTAAAGTTATACAGAGGGCAAAGCTCCACATCTTTCGGTTACTTACATTCTCTTTGTCATAGTATTACTTTAATTCTCCTAGTTTAAGGAGCTCTAATGGTCTACCTTGATCATTTTCTTATCACACGTTACATCAAGTAAGGCGCGCATACCTTGGCCTAGGCTGGTAAAATTATGCAGAGGGCACGGCTCCACATCTTTTAGGTTACTTACATTCTCTTATCACACGCGAGATCAAATAAGGCACGCACAGATTGAATTTCACTGTGACTAATGAAACGAAATATCGTGCGGCTCAAATTTTAAGATGAAAATCCGGCGACATGATTTGCCTCTGCGAAAACAAATAGCGAACAAAAGTCTTTGCTGTTTAAGAAGAGAAGCGAGACTTTACGCTAACTGATACGAATGGACAATTGATTAATTCTAGATCAACAGAGAAGATCTCATGGTATGGCCATGCTGAATATTGGATCGAAGATTAAGAGATAGAAATCGGAACTTAAATCTGAAATCTTCTGAAGACTCCTTCTGAGCTTGATTAGAAGGGTGATCAATTAGCCTAGGAGATCTGTACAATCATGTAATGTCCAGTGACGCATTGTTTTGTGAAGAAGCAAATTCAATAAAGGTGTGTCGTGAAGAGAGGAAATTGCTAGGATGCACACACGATGTGAGGGTGTGTCTTACCCTAGAGGCATCTCGAGGAACCTGTGCAATCATGTGATATGTGGTAGCGTTTTAAAATTGTAAAGAATCTATTTCGCTGAATGTATAGTTTAGTGCCATATTTTATCTGCAGGCATACACTTGGGCATAAGGTGTCTGTGCAATCATGTAATGTGCAGTGACACATTCTTTCTGTGATGAAAAATATTGAATAAACTTGGATCAAGGAAAAATGAAATCGATGGGATGCATGCACGATAGAAAGGTGTGTTTTACCCCTAGAGGCATAGTGATACATTGTACCATATACAGTGGTCGAGGATAGATGATAACTATAAACACGCACGTTAGAAATGTGTATTTCATCAATTGACATCTATCGCGTAAGGAGAAGCATAGGTTCCAAATCTTTAACTCGGCGTAAAAAGGTGGGCGTAAAATTCAATGACCTATTTCTTCTGATTGGATGGCTTGAAAGAGACTTTAGATACTTATCTATAATTCTACCGTTGGACTTTCCAAAAATTTTGAATAGTTTTCAAAATTACAGCGCATTTTACATTTAACCTCATTTTAGGATGTGACGTCATCAATTTTTTAAATCGTAAACCAGATGAGTGACAGAATTTTGCTTGATACCATATTGTAGGCATCCATAAACTATAGTTCTCTTCGAAATTACTTCATGTTGCGTCAAGCGGTTTAGAAATTGCGATGGTTTTAAGTTTTTTTGAAAATTTTTTTTGAATTCTTGAAAAAGAAGAAAAACGCGCTAATTCTGAAAGTATTGAAGATTTCAGAAAATTCCAAAGGTAGAATTACAGAGAAATAGCTAAAATTTCTTTGAAGTCATTCAGCTGAAAGATATAGGTCACTCAATTTTACACCAGCCTTTTAAAAGAATTGGAGCCTATGCTGTAAGGAGCCTTTTTAACGAGTAACGTAGAGAGAGTTACAAATGGGAAATACAGTTATGCATGGATGTCCTTAGGCCAGCACAATATTTTTTGCTGTTCAACAGTGTTAACAGTAGACCATTTCGACTATTAAAAAGGAGACTGGGGAGAGCGGTCTGTCCTGGTAATTGGTGGATACAAATATGGTCCGTAATGATGTAATGGGAAAAGGAGCCTAGCATATTCTTTACCTTTGTCATGAAACAAATTATTCTTTTCGATCATATTTTTTAAATTGAAGCATCGTTTTTTGGGAAGCGCAGCTTGATGATGAATTTAATAAGAAGAAGGTGACAAAATTCATGATTAGGACCAGCCCAGCAGATATGTTGGCGAAAATCACAAATTCAGTTGACTATTTCCAGTTGCTTAAGATATAGTGATTGACAATTCCAGTTGGTTAATGAGACTAGGCCATGTTAAATAATATATAAAGTTGGCAACTAATACTATTTTTATTCCTGACCTTTGGTAAAGAGCCTGGCTTGAGTATTTTTTATTTGTTGTTTTCGTGAGCCCTCTACGAAAGCCAAGGATACCATAGCGCGAGCAAAGCGAGCACTTTTACTTCCTGATTATATATAGAATGTGCATTGTCGTTGTATATATGAAAAATCAAAGAACATATATAGGGTAAGTCAAAAGATTGTTTGGTTGTTTAGATTATTTACAGGGCAAGCTATAAAGCAGTATTTATATATTTATTGATGCTTCTACCCTGTACATAGAATTAGAAATGAAAATGAATGAAATGAATGAAATGAATGAAATGAATGAAATGAATGAAATGAAATGTTGGGAAGGCTGTATCTTTCAAAAATTATTCGTTGGATTCCAATAGAAATAACACGTGTGCAGTGGTGAACATATCTAAGTACAGAAATATTGTTTTGTCAAAATCAGCAGTATCGTTCTCAAGTTAAGAGCGATTTGATAAAGATACAAAGTACAAAAAGGCTGCTGAATAGCTTTATACTGCCATTAAGACTTTCTTAACTATTCTATCTACATGAAACTAGATTGTTAGCGAATGGTGGCGAAAAGATAGGAAGATATTGAATTTAATACTGATCCCAGTTCTAAAAATTTTGAAATTGCAATCTAAGCAATTGTGATCCTACTGCGGTCTCTCCATCATCCAATCAACCAATCAACCAATTATTCGGACATATTTTGGGACAATGTAGATGCTATTTTTGATGAAGATTGCATTTTCATTGGAACTAACACTTTTCAGCTAATATAGTAGATTTAGACATTTCTGCGAGATATTACTTTGAAAAATGCCTTTACCGAAAGTAGAAATTAGTCTAAGTGACGTCATAATTTCCTGAAACGAAACCCTCTGCAGCTATTTGAGAATTTTATGTTGGCAACTATAATTAATCTAGAAACTTCAGCCGGAGATTGTCGTAGAAAATCATTCCCTGAAGCAAGGAATAAGTGTAGAGATGACGTCGTCATTCGCCTAAGCGAAAACATCCATAGTAATTACATACTTTTACAGTATTGAAAATGTGTTAGTCACTGTCTGTCTCCATGCAGTAATTGGCTCACTACGCTAAGCTCTCTGGACTTGCCGATCAGCCTGCAAGTATTTAAAACATTTTAAGAAGTATACAAATCAAACGTAACTGTTGTGAAATGATATAAATCACGGAGACTTGTTTATAACCAACGGCTAAATAGGGCTCTGCAAGTACAGGCTAAAAGAGCTCAGTCTTTAAACCCAGTTCGTTATTCGTTTAAAGTCCGTGTAAGTCAAGAGAGAAGTTAAGACTCGAAATCTGACATGCGACATCCTTTTAAAATACGGTAACAACCCCTGGCGAAAGCCTGAGATGAGTAACAAATCATGCAGAACTTTTGTCCAATACTGTAAACGGTTCAACACTAGACTTATTACATGAGTCCTTGTTTTCGCTCCATTCCCCAACGATACCCCCCCCCCCACAAATGGTTATAACAGTAAATAACAATTCAATTCAAGAGCAGAACTTACACGAATGTCATGAGTCTAGTTCAACACTTATCAGCAAGCTGAAGCCGGTCCGACTGACCCTTTTTTATTACTGAAACTTTTGTTAGGAATTCTTTATCTTTTCCTTCAGTCGTTAATTGATAAACAATGTATTGCAAACTTTCAACGCCTCTAAGATATAGTAATCAACGTAGCTATTTCAAGAAAAAATGATGATTTAGAAATAGATCCGCTTTGTTGATGTG
The DNA here is from genome assembly GCA_004194395.1 of Aurelia aurita complex sp. Pacific. Taxonomy (NCBI): domain Eukaryota; kingdom Metazoa; phylum Cnidaria; class Scyphozoa; order Semaeostomeae; family Ulmaridae; genus Aurelia; species Aurelia aurita complex sp. Pacific. Next base: position 184,811 of record REGL01000035.1, on the reverse strand, counting down.
AGCCAAGTAACAAATTTAAGCAAGGTTATGTTTTCAGAAGCAGTAGAACTGTTTCTCAGATTGCTTTTGCAAACAGCATTAAAGTCCTGTTTCAAATTAGATGTCACCTAAAATTTGCGATAGCGCAAATTTCTTTGCAAAACACTTCTGTTGTTGTTATTCGCGGGCATTTGCACGTGACATCTAATTTGAGACTCACTATAATTTGATTACTCAAAATACTTTAAATCTAACTTATGCGCTATCTCGAAAGATTTATCATTTCCCTTTCACGACTTAAAGATTGTTAAAATTCCTGCCAGTTTCTCGTTAACTGGGGTGATTTTTGTCTTCGTGTAGAATTCAAGTAATAGACGTGCAGTACAACTGCATTCCGATGTTCGTAGGTTAGCCTCCATTATGACAATCCATTGCTTAGCTGTTCAAAGAGGTGGCCATGCACCTGGTTCAAATAGTCAGGCATTTCGATAGAACTGTAACAACTATTTGCGCTTAAACTGATGTTTATTTGAAGTAAGCAAGCGTTTGCTGAATTATTTCAATTTGGGACATCCGCTAAATTACTACCAGAACTAGCATGAACAAGTTTCAGGTTTTCAAACTTAACTTACTATAAACCCTATTCACAATGACGTCCGCAGATTATGTCTATTTTACAAGATTGTCAACAATCGGACTCCCCAGTATTTGCACGATTATATCCCCGATGAAAATGCTATAGAATACAATTAACGTCATCCCACTTTTCTTAGAACGGGTACATCACATACGTTAAGATTCTGTAAAACTTTTTTTCCTTTCTGCATTAAAGCATGGAATGACCTTCGCCCCGATATCCGAAATGCTCCGACAATATCCTCGTTTAAAAAGCTACTTATTTCTAATATTCGCCCCACTCAAAAATCGTTGCACGGCATTACCAACCGTAGAGAGGCATCCACTATAACCAGACTTCGAGTCCATTTCTCGAATTTAAATGAACATAGATTCGATCATAACTTTGCTCGTAAAACTCCCATGTGTAAATGTGATTTAGGGGTCGAGTCTACGATCCACTATTTCCTGCACTGCCGCCAATACACACTTCACAGAAGGAACCTGCTAGATAAGATATCTGATATAGTTGGCAATGACATAACTCAACTGCCTGACGACCATTTATCTGATCTTCTTCTTTTTGGAAGTAATGCTTATAACGAGAAAGCTAACGAAATGATACTAAAATGTACTGTTGAATTCGTCAAGCAAACTAAACGATTTCAATGAGTTTTGGTCGCTGTCTCCTATATCTGGTAGGTTGAATTCCATGGCCTTGGACTGCGACGATGGCGTATGCATTGTTTGTACTTTGTACTGTATTGTAATTTTTATTTTATGTATAGTTTTGTCCCTAAGGGCGATTTTGCTCTCCCCTCTGGAGAGCTACGGGCTTCCGTTGATCGGGGCTTGTCTCTCGCTGGAGTGGAGGGTAGAATTGCCCTAAGCTGAACTTGCACCTGAGGCGCCGTTCTCGACACTCTTTGGACCTATAAAGTGCGGCAAAACGGCGAAGTTGGATTGATCTGGCTTTGCTGCGTGCGCCGCATCGAAAGATCGCCTCAAGTGTAAATTCGGCCTTTGTCTCTTATTAGTAGTGTAAAGTTAATTTCATCTGTAAATAGTTGGTTAATTTGTGATGTTGTGTGTGGAGGCAACTCGATAACGTTATGTTTCTTTGCCTCCACCTCAACAATAATTAAATTTGAGTTTTGTTACTTGTATTTTAAATTTTGATGTTATAGAAAAAAACAAAACAATGACGTCAGTTGTTTTTAAATGCATCATTCACCTCGATATGATGTTAAGCTAACTCCCAAAAGCGTGCATTGCTCTCAGAAACGGAGGAAATAGTTTTGTACGTGTATCTGCATTAAAATGGACATGGTAGATTTGTTGCTGTGCTGGGATGTGCCTCATTCACCTTGAATCGATACTAATTATGAATGAGGTTTTGATTATGTTTGTGACTTATGGCACTCCCAACCCTTCTAGATGCCATCTCTCATATCGTCAAACTATGTTTAAGCACATTTAAAAGATTGACGTCTCCAGAGCATCAGGGTAGATATGAAAGATGGCGATTAATGCTACTGTTATGGCTCATCATGTTGGTTACTTAGGCTTCGAGCCATACGATTTTAATAATCAGTTTTACAACAACAAGCTAATAGAATTACCTAATGAGATTCAAGGCTGAGAAGAAAAGTCAATTACATCGGGCCATTAAGTAGTGGAGCTAAGACTTTACTGTAATTCATCATTTAGATACAATCAACGCTTACAGTACACGAAGTGAAGAACGGTCATCGAGACCTTTGTTCCATGGTACGTTTTTACATCTTACCGACCGATTGACGCCTTTGCTTCGTTGATTATCCGAATAGTGTACTCTACAAAATTTGGACTTAAAACCTGACCCATCGAGAGGGGGCGGGGACTGGTTGCCCCAAGCCCAGACTCCTATGAGACCCTCAGAGACGTTTGTTCTATACTGTGTTCTCTTATCTTGCCGACCGATTGATGTTTTTTTGTTTTATTAGTTATACGACTAGTGCGCTCCACAAAATATGGCCCAGGACAACTCTCAACTAAAACAGCTCCCAAACAAAATATTTTCAAGGTTCACAAATTTCCTCTTATTGATCTCGATCACCAGTAGCCGTTAATCATCACGTGCGCTGCATTTCAATTGTTAATAAAAAGAATCTCGCATTTTGATTGACGTTGTTTTTATTAGGAAAACTCCACCATTTCTATTGTTAAGTAAAAAGAATCTCTCATTTTGATTGACGTTGTTTTTATTAGGACAACTCCAACACAAAGGAATTGTCAAGGTTAAAGGCACATTGTCGTGAATGTGATTGGCTAGATTCTTAGATAAGATCGATAACAAAGATTGTTTGTATTCATCAAGCCTTGATGCCTTGTAATCATCTTTCTTTCCCGAATAAAAGAAGTCAGATCGTTATCATGGAGTTCATTTTCATGGCCATAGAGATAGCTTGCCTAATTGTTTCCTTTTGAATGGTCTTAGTTACCCAATCAGTACCATGACAGTGTGCCTTTAACTAATATCTCTGTCAACAACTCAATTTGAAAATGCTTCATATGGTCTTTGTTTTAGCCAAGCGAAACATTTTTGCATGCCGCTAAACATACCCAAGTCATCTTGAAAGAAAAAAAAGGATGACTTGCTCCGTACAGCTCCTCTTTAATTATCTAAGTGACTTACGTGACCTTGCATCATAGCCATCAAGGACTTCGTATGGAGAAAACTCAAATTGTTTTATGGGCAGCTATGTGTGGAACAATCTTCCTAATTCTGTTGAAAATAGTGAGAGCATGAAAAGCTTCAAAGGGGTGGAGGTCTATGCACGTGTATACCACTGTTTATGTTTTTAATTACATAGCTGGTTTGAATTAGTCATTTTTCGTTTATTTAAAACTATACTTAACAGCCAACTGTAAATAGATTCATTATTATTCAACACAAAGATAGGAAATACCGCCTGCTGGACCAAAATCATTCGAATATCCAGCTATGAGCTGTTTGGAACAAATTGTCCTTTCGCGTCCTTTCCAGAATGCCATTGAACAAAAAATGAGTTACGTAATTGATTTGTGTGTTAGTTGTGTTTTTCCCTGTGGGACAGATTCGTTATGATCCCATGATCCATGAACTTTCGACGAGTCTTCCTTTTCGTCATTTCGTAATCATAACGATCAAGACTTGTCAAAAGTCCACATGATCCCTAAAATATATATTTCCGCAAGTTTGTGCGTTTGTTCCAAGAGTTTTTAATTCAGTTCTTTCCTTCTTCCCAGCTTCAAAACTTCAAGTATCCCTTGTTTAGTAGGCTTAGATTAGCTCTTATCTTACAGCTATTTTATGCATGTATGCCTACTTTAAGTAAAGTAATAAGAATAATAATAATGAATAATTGTTTCAAAGGCCTGGAGGCCTTATCAGTCCGTAGATTGCAAACAAACGGTCTGCGACTTGTTTGACTACAACACAAAATCATTGGTTAATAGTGTCCCAAACGTTTCCAAGCATGATATGACATCTAAATACTTGCCTCCATTGGCTTCATTAACTGGTCTAGACTGGTCGTTATAGGTGACTTAGAGTCTTTAAGTGTTCTACTTGGAAGTTGTCGAGAGTTGCAAATTGCGGTAACCCAGCTAAGTAATTCTATTAAGCATGGATATACGCTGCATTCTTTAGTGTTTTGAACTAAAATAACGTGTAAACACTTCTAGCCTTACACTTGATCGCAAATTGGAAGCTAAAAATATTCCCTTTGAATTCTGGTGTGTGGCCCCTTCTATTTTCATTTCAATAAATCAGGGTACTCTGACTGTCTGTCACAAAA
>REGL01000035.1:168124-179606 GCA_004194395.1 Aurelia aurita complex sp. Pacific | reverse complement strand
TGGCACCGGCACATTTATTTCACTTAATATTGGAAACCGTATCTTCTTGAACAGACCTACCTCAGCTGCAAACTTCCCTGGCCTCTGGTAGAGAAAGGCTCTTTCAATTCCTTCACTTTTATCATTTGCCTCAGTCTTCATATTACCCTTGCGGCACAATTTTAAAAAGACATATAAGGATTGGAATGAGCAACCCTGAAAGATCAATTACTTTCTTGTGGCGCAGTTTTCTAATAGGTATAGACGTAGGAGCCCATTTCAGCAACAAAGTGTCCTTCTTGAGTAGCCATCTTATTTATCACACCAAGGAATTGGAGCGATCAATAGGCCCGGACTGGGCCAACACACACAAATCGTCCCACTGCCTTTGATTGTACGGAGTGTTCCAATAAAAGTACTCCCGTTTGAAAATCACCAAATTCGATTATCAAACGTATCAACAAATTTTCTTTTTGACTTCTTTTGTCAATGATCCAAATATATCTATCTAAAGGTGATAAAATGCTTTTTGTCTTCACCTGAAGGGTATAGAATGACATGTTGAAAAGCCTTATTCTGAGCTATACTCTTTAAGCAACTATTCTGAGCTATGCTCTTGAAGGTGTTGTGGCGCAGTGGTGCAATCCTATGACTTTGCAGCCAGAACAGTCAGGCGGACAGGGCTCGATACCCGGTAAAGCCCCACCACTTGAGCGTCATGACAGGGGTCGTGGAATCGATTAGGTCTTCTCTACTTCTGCGATTCCATACCCTGGGTACCAGACTCTCTAACATAAAAAACAGAGAGTCTGGTGCCCAGGGTAGCGATTCCAGCACTTGGCTCTAAAAACGCAACTTCACCTTCAGGGCCCTTCAGCAACATCGTAAATCTTGCCTCAGAGCCATTACGTTGAGATTTTTATTATCCTTCAAGTCTACAATAATAGTTTGCATTTCTTGCTGACATTTTTGACCAAACTAGAAGCGTAATGTACAAAAGGAAATTAATCTGGAATCATTCGTGCTTTTGGCAGTATGCTTCAAACCATGCAGCCCTAAAAGAGCTACATTTATTAATTTTAAAACCAATCACAAAATCAGCTATGCCTGAATAAATAATTTGGTCATTGATCTACTTGCTAAAAGCAGAAATTTGAAGATAGGACATGTGATAAAATTTGAGGAAAGTACTTTTTTGGGGATCACCCAGTATTTTTGCTATTTTTGATCCTATATGTTATTCATTTCAACCTATAAACATTATCAATCAAGTACCGGGTGAGTCAATAAAAAGAATCCCTGTTTGAAAAATCACCATCCCTGAATATCAAGATGATGATATTGGGAAACTCAATATTTAACAGCAGACGTATTGAGATGGACTTCAATATTTACTTGACTGAAATCGGCGACTCCATTCTGAAGTTATGGGGGATTTTCTCCAGAAAGCCCTCTCGAGAGATCTTCAAAACAGGCTCAAAACAACGACCAACATTTCCCGAGCTTTCTGCCTTATCTCAAGGAGTTCAACACATTCTAAAATGTTTTATCCTCTTGGGAAGATGAAATCGTCCGGAGTAATGTTGTTTTGTACCCAGAGATGAAATTTTCATCTCCCAAAGGGATATAACGTGCCAAAGCATATACAAGTCATTGCTATAAGGCATAGATATACGAGAAATTTGGTCGTGATTTTATGCAGTTTTTAGGAGTTTCTTGAAGGGGCTTCCTCGAGAAAATCTCTTTTAACTTCAAAACGGCGTGGCCGATTTCAGGCAGGTAAAATTTAGAATATATTTGAGCATGTTCACCATTGAATGACATATTTGCCAACATTATTATCTTGATATCGAGGGATCTGTGGTCTTTCAAACAGGGATTCATTTTTTTTTTTACTCACCCGGTAGCAGAATGTTTTTCTATGCCAGTGATAGATAGACATTGATTAAGATGATTGGCGCTATTAATTGGAATTAATTTGATAATCTAAAAATCTTGACAGGTTATTGTCTGGACTGTCTATAGTATTCATTGAAATTGTAACACGTCTTAATTTGTAATCTCTTGATGACTTTCTTATCACCAAATGAAATCCTACTAACATCATTTGATGAGCTTAACACGCCTGGTTCTTTCTTTCAACTGTCAAAAAATTTTAAATGGTTCTCCTTTGTTACATCGAATCAGTCAGAAATACGTATTCACTATTTAGAATCACACCACAACAACTATGAAACCAATTTTAAAATGGCAACCCTATTGTTTGGTTGAGACTTTAACTTGAACTTTGTTGACGAAGATGTATAGCTAACTCAAGAACTAAATATTCAAGCCTCCACACTCAACCCCCAGAATTCATTATTACTTTACAATGAAGTGAAATTTGATAGTATTGTCCATCTATCAGGCTACTAGCATTTACGTTGTTTATACACATGAAGCTATGTTTCAAGCATTGTAAATATTACTATGATTTAATGTCCTTTAAAGGGGTATCTGATTGGTTTTAATTCTGAAGTAGGTACGAATATGTAAGCAAGGAGGCAGCGTACAGTACCCATTATAAATTTAACACTTTCCCCTATCCGTCCGTTCGGCTCTAAAATACACTCATTCTTGAAACGCATGCTATTTTGTTCAGCTCACACTCATCCCCATAGCAAAGTCAGCATTGGTTTATTTACTAAGGTACTTGGAATCTAAACTCATTACACAAGTCTCAGCATTGAATTGGATCGTTAAATGAAAGATCAGATTAAAAATGTTGTTCGAATGCAAGGAATCACGTCGTAAGTCTACTTGGAATCCAGAAGAACAAAATTCATTATGCTGCGTCAACTTTCCTGGCAATTTATCGTCCGCCTTTTAATTAATTCAACCGTCACACAAACATGTGTAAAGCACATTTCTTTGGCGTGGCTGAGAGCATATCAGAGATTATTGCGCAACGAGAGAACTTTAAGTGTTTGCTTCTCGTTTCCCGTAATTCTCCTTTGATCAAGAAGAAATAAAGGCACCATTGATTTAAACTGATTGTTAGGGGCCACAAAGAATTTCTTTCTTGCTTCTCGAAGGATCGTATCAAGCTAAGGGGAAGTAAAAACACCCTTCTCGTTTTGAAGGCTGTATCTTCGCAGTAATTCATTGAATTTACTTGATAGATTTATCGATGGATAAACAAGATCGTCGAATACAATCGAGAATTTATCCATCTAAATCAGAACTTTCCATTCGGAAATTATGATCCATTTTCCATAAAGGCCTCATCTAAGAACTTGCGAAAATGGCGGAAATCCTCAATAAAATGTCTGCAAACGCTGTGCTTCCAAAAATCAAAGAGAGCATGTTCTCTCGTAGAATTGAACGCGACGCACAACAGATCAACCAAAATAAATTGCTTTCCCCGGAACGCGACAAGTTTAGTGTGTCGATTTCAAATCTTTTGAAATGATTTGAATCACTTGGTAGAATGTAAGACAATCAAATCTCTAGCCTTATAAAGAGACGAAAATTGTTTTAAATGAAGATTGTTTGTAGATCATGACTCTGTTGCAAACATAGAGCAAGATTGGTTTTGGCCAACCCTAGACCGGCTCCCTTTATTGTTGCAAAACAAACTCTTTCACAAAAAAAGATAAACTTTGTGAAAGTTTTAGACAGTTAAGCTTAGCCTCAAAACATACTGCAGCTTTGATTCTGTTTGACTTTTGACATACCAAGAAATATGTGAGATCCGTGCGTCACATGTTTTAAAGTCCTGGCAAAACGATCAAACTTTGTTTGCCAAACATTCCTTTCCAAATATTGCTTCCCAAACATTGTTTCCCAAACATTGTTACCCAAACATTTAAGATTTGCTTGCGAAACAATGCTCTTCTGTTTGGTCAAGTGGCCAAACATTTCTTGACAAGCAGAATTAAGCACGATTTGTCTGGCAACGCTTTCGGAAAAAGTTCAAAAACATTTGGTGCTTGTCACCACCAAAACATTTACCAAGCATTGTTTTTACCAGGTTGACAAACGGACAAACAGTTTGCTGGGCAAGCCAATCTCAAATGCTTGGCGAACGATATTTGTTGGGTTGACCAGGGAACGATATTTGTTGTTCATATACCTATTTACAGCTCTTAAATGCTATAAACCGAGCCATAAAACGCACTTCAGCTTTCCTTTGCTTTACCGAAAGAAAGGTGGATGAAATTTCGAGATCTGCTTTCCTAACGTCTCATACAACCTGTTTTCAGTTTCTCAACAAATATCAAGGAAATAGCGCTTGGCAGATCTTTTTTGTAAGAGCTTTAAAGTATGATCTAACAATGACAGAAAGGTATCCAATTTAATTCTAATTGATCCTTTTTCAGAAAAGGGAATGCTAAATGTATGATAACACTTTTGTTCCTCCTGTATTGATAAATACAAGATGTAGCTAAAACTGCATGGTAAGGCGGTATGTACGGCTGAAGAATTTTCTTGGCATCCTAAGGCCAAACCTTCCAGACTTGCTTCCTTAGCAAAGTCAGTCGTATTTTAGTGTGTATACCGAAGAAGATTGAATTGCTGTTAATCTCTAATGAGTATATTGGCGTGCGAAACCTCAGCGATTTAGAATTGTTGCATAGAAAATGTTGCTGAAACTACGTGGTGAGGTGTAATCGAATGCATGAAATGAGACAAAACTTTCTTGATTAACTGAGGTGTTCCAAATGAGATATTCCAAACTTGCTTCCTGATCAAATTATCATCGTATCTTTTGCCAGTCTTGAAAACGATAAAATACCAGCCCTTCTGCGATTGCGTTGCTTTCTCAAAAGGCCTCAATGCTTTAAATGATTGACTAAAATGGTTGCTAAAATTGCATGCTGAGGTGATTTAAAGCGTGAGGAACCAGCGAGGACTTTCTTTAAACTGGGCCTTGCATTTACTACATCATCAAAATTGCATACGTACTTTTACTCAGGAATGAGTTGGATAAATTTAGAAATAACGGCTCTAAAACGCCTCACCGTCTTATAAAAATCTGGTCCTCCAATCTCCTTAACTTATAAAGCTTTGAATTGTGAAAGAAATACGACATCATACCTTGTCTTCGATAGATCTGCTAAGCTTCTGGCTTCTCTAAAGATCTGCAGCTGATCGTTGGCCTGTAGAAGAGATTCAAATGTAAGGATGGTCAGGATTTTCCAAATATGTAGGAACTATTTACTTTGATCATAGCTTTCTCAGGAGATTAAATACTTAATCTTAATTACCAGCTAGAAAGCGAGCGTTTTAGCGTACTTTCTCCTTGATAGAAGTGGACTTTTTCGGATTAATATGGCCTAAAGACTGCGGTTTCTATCGGTCGCTGCGTGCGTCGAATGTTTTTAAGCGAAAGCCCGTATAATCACGCCACGATGTACGCTTGCGTTCGTATCATCCTGTCTAATGGGGGATTAGTTCATCTGAGCACAAACTGCCTATTTGCTTATGAGGGCAAAATACACAGTATGGCCATTCCCAGTTGTTGTTCACTCTGCCACATGTTGTATTCTTTCTTTTTTATCAGAATTGCCGCCAAAATCATCTCTCACTCTAAATTTCAAGACGATATCATCTTTGTCGGATAGATTTTAAAAATTTAGAGTTAAGAATAGATTCAGAGTGTCCACAGAAAAAGATTGGTTGATGGATACTGAAATTATGTTTATCTCACTCCAAATTTCTCATTCTTGCTCTGGTGTCCAGGCTACTCTAACGAAATTTTGAGAATGATTCTTTCTTTTCGGATGAATTTTGACGTGTTTTCGAAAGAATTTTAAGATTACAGTGGCAATCGAAAGCAATTTATTTTTGGTCTTGCTCCTCATTCTGCTATTTGTTTTAATTTCCGTTGAAGAAGCTCGGTTTCTATCCAGATTCTAACTTGGCCAAGACAATTTCCATGAAAATTTTGCAGTTAGTTGGCACATAAATGTGAAGATTTATTTTTATGTCTAAGTGCGAGCGAAGCGAGCACTTTACCTTCTAGGTAGCTGATATGAAACAAGCTGTCAGTAGATGATACTAGTGGAGGAACAGATTCATAGAAACAACCTACACCCTCTACTTACATGCTTTTTTGTCTACTCAGAAACCTAATCTCCTCCACGGAGGCTATTTCTCTCTGGCGAAGGAGGAAGAGAGGGAAAATGAATGGGAATCGAATGGTTTTTCCCTCTGCATCTGCCCCAAGTAAGAACCATTGTGAAAGAAAGTGTCAGAAGCAGAGACGTAGGAAGCGGGGGGGACTGTGGGTACGAGCCCCCAAGATTTCCAATTTTAGCGGAAAAGTGCCTTTCTTGTTTCAGGAAGTGCTCCCCTTAGCTTAAAGGCAATCTGTCCCCTTCAATGAATGAAAATAAGATCGATAAAGATCTCTATTGTATATTCCAGAAGTTGGTGTTAATTCGCTTTATCTAAAGAAATCAGGGTCATAGAGACTCAGTGATGCATGAATTTAGCTGCAGCGTAAATAAGGTAAATAAAGCAGTAACCAAGGTCAGAACAATAGGGGACAGATTGCTTTTAATGAAAATTTGCCCTTGCAGTGTGGTGCCCCCTAAGTGTAAGATGCTTCCTACGACCCTGCTCTCAGATAGACAGTCTCCCATATGAGATAGATCCCTTGTTCTGTTTCCTCCCAGATTTAAACTTCAGAATATTCCTCAGAAACATATGTGGTGACTTCATGCAAATTGTTTCACACTTCTCTACAGGGACTTTATTAACACGTCGGAATTAGCAAAGTGATAGTATTTGTTCAACACTGCAGTAAAAGTCGAAAATAACTGTCTTAGGCCACAAAGCAAGATAACCAGGAGGTAAAACAAATGCGAATATATGTATGTATGTATATATGTCTGTATCATTTGCCATGTCAATTACAAGTATGTACAAGTTTTATAATATAGAAATAGATACAATACAATACACAAGGTTAAAACGTAAAGGAAAACACCCCTAATTACAGTGGCAGGGATAGCATTAAAAGGTCAAGATGACCTTAATTCCATAATGGTCCCGTTAGTAGTGCTGGGTATAATACCAGCAGATAAAACTATGCCGTTGTTAAATTTGTAGGTCGCTGTGGGGGAGTGAGATATTAGTTATATATAAACAAGGTGCAGCAAAAAGTTCCATCGTTACCAAAAGTGACACTTTGATAGATGACATGGAAATTTTTTGCTCAATGTGTTCCAGCTTATCTGGCTATTTCATTTAAACTTTGGAATATTTCTAAGGACCATATGTGGTGACTTTGCATAGTTTATGCTTGAATTCGGTGATATTAAATTCATGCTTAGATCGACTCAGCTATGTTCAAGAGATAAACTAACAGGATATGTGACACAGGGAAGATTCTCATTGACGTTGAAACAGTAAAATGACAAACATCCTATTAAAGGGAGGACAAAGACCAGCAGCCTTTGCCATCTTTTGTCTTTGTTTTTGTGAATTTCGTACAGTCAGTTATTCTGGAAGCTCTGCAGAGCAAGTCGCTGACTTTACGAAAAGCATGCTGGTCTTTGTACTCCCTTTAAATAAGATTGATATCGAAATTATGCTTGTTAAACTTGTATCTCCAAAACTTTGTAAGTATTGTTGAATGACCCATTTTAATTCTTGAAGAAAGATTTGCTTAAAGGAGTCCGCATAAATAGCGTGCTCATGACCAATATCAACTTCTTTTCAATCATAAAACAAAAGTTGTGATTTAATCGCTATTGAAATTACACGAAAGAAATTCCGGAGGATAATGCAAGGATTAAGAAGCCTTCGGTCTCCACTGCTAATGACTTTGGCACTATTGTGCGATAACAAAGTCAGCGGTTTGTCAGCAAAAATTCAGGATAGCGTTAACGCTCAGCTGTTTATATGGACTCAATTCCTTTAAGGCCAGAATACATGAAATAAATGGCCTCTCAAGCAAAAGAGAAAACTGTAATGAAATCAGTGCAATGTCATGAGTAGTGTTTAATAAACTTTAATTCAGAGTTACATTATTAATTGGCAGCCTTTCTGACAAGAACCAAACTTGGTGTGGTAATGGCCCTAAAAAATCTATCATGTTATTTCAGCTATTTTCAAGGTGTTCTTTGAGAAGGACAATTTTTAAAATTAAGATTGAGGTAGCTTCCGTACGAAAGTAACCAAAATTTCACACAAATTTATTTTAATATTTTAGGAACTAAAATGGATATGTTTTCACAAAAACAGAGTTACCAATTTTGCCGCCAGCCATTATTCTGCAAACGGTGGATTTTCTATGAGTCAACCGGTACAACCTTTGACAGATCTTTTTTTGCTCGCCAAGCATCATCATAATCATCATAATTTATTTTTACAGCAGGCGAGAATTAATAATAGCTCTAAATTACAGCTAATTTAAGCCTACTTTACACCATACAATTTATAAAAATAATCCCAAAATAGATATTAATACTAATTAAATGAGGATAAAAACATAGAAGGGTTTATCCTGTTAGGAACCCAACCTGCGGTACATATATTTTTATTAAGTAATGTTTATTTTTTAAAACAGGCTACGTTCCCGGCAGCTATACCGGATTCGTAAAAATAACGTCAACACGTTTGGCGGCCTGTGGAATAAAAATTATGTGACCGATATTCAAAACTAAGATGTTAATCTATCAGTCAAGGGCTAACTTAGTTAAAATTTGGGTTGGTAAAATCACTCAACTTTTTGGCCCAGAAATAAGGAAACTGCTGGTGGGGGTCTTTGTAAGAACGAGAATTCCACATTCGATTCTAGTACATGATTTACTTGCCATTGAAATTTTCAATAGAATTATCACTTTCAGAAATAGAATCTAAATCCCAATGGCAAACAGTTCATGGACCAGAATCGACTGTGGGATTCTCGTTCTCGCGCAAACGCCTTACCAGCATTTCTCCAATTTTTTAGTCCAGAAGATCAAGTGATTTTTCCAAAACAAATGTTTTGCATCTAATTTAGCCTTTCACTGACAGATTAACAATTCAGTTTTGAATATCGGCCACGTACTTTTCATTCCACAGCCCGCCAAACGTGTTAACTGTTTTCACATCTAAATTAGCCTTTGACTGAAAGATTGACATTTTAGTTCTGAATATCGGCCTTGTACTTTTTATTCCACAGCCCGCCAAACTTGTCAACTGCTTTTACATCTAAATTAGCCTTTGGCTGATAGATTAACAATTCAGTTTTGAATATCGGCCACGTACTTTTCATTCCACAGCCCGCCAAACTTGTTAACTTTTTTCACACTCACCCGGTACAGTTGGTGTGGGTTTGTGGCGCTACGGCTTGTGCTCTCAGAGTTATTTTTGAGTACGCGTATAGTTTCACTCGTACGCTCGTGTTTATGAAGCTGAGATGCGTAGAGTTGAGAATTCATTGCCAATCATCTTAGTATCAATTAGTGTCACCGTGTTTGAAGCAGCTGTGTTGAGGCTCTTACTTATCCTAGGAAAGAATTCTTATCTTCGTGATCAACTTGTATTCCTCTCCTGAGAACTGACAACTAATTGTATTTGGTTGGCTCATCGTTTCGGAAGTTTCATAAAACCTACAGATCTTTGCCGCTTACATCATTTCATTCAGAAGAAGCATTTAGAATTTCAATATTTTAAAATAGAGTGGGATTCTCATTTGCTAAACCCTTTTCCCTAGTCCAAGATTATTCGTAAGATAATCCTAGGAATGGCGCCCCAGCAACTCTGCTTTACTAGACCTTGGGCCATTTTCAACAATGGTTGTATTTTTTTGTTCTCGTTACTTGAGGTTCTAGCTAGTACGTGCATAAAAATAGCTCTTCTCGAGCGACTATCTCACGCAAGTATATTTGTAGCGAAGTTGTTTGTTCTTGGTGACAAAGAGTGAATTTTTAGGCACGGGAAACATAGAAACATAATTTTGTCTTTGTTTAACTTGCTTGGTGCAAACGAAATTTGACTGCGTTTGTAATCAGCCGAAAACTTCAGAATACCTTGATATGATTCTGGAGTAATTGCCTGACATTGTTTTAGAAGTTCTGAAAATCCCTTGTGAGGAGCAAGATTGCATTTCGTTAAACATAAGAATTAAGTCTCTGACAATACAAAGCGATTTTTGGTTCTGAAGAATACCGGGTGAGTCAACAAAAAGAATCTCCGTTTGAAAGGTCACGGCTCCCTGGATACCAAGACAATGATATCGGCCAATATATAATTTAATGGTAGACATGCTCAAATCCATTTTAAAATTTACCTGACTAAAATTGGCCACTCTGTTCTGAAATTATCAGGGATTTTCTGGAGAAAGCCTCTTCAAGAACCTTCAAAACGTGCCCAAAATCACGAACGAACGTCCCCAACATTTCTGCCTTACACGGGCCTTACTGCAATGATTTCTGCACGCTTTAGCACGTGCTATCCTCTTGCGAAGATGAACAAGTCTTCCCTCCATCCCTTTATGAATAACGACAAAATGCATGAATACATGTGACTGTCATCTTTATTAGGAAGGAAAACCAAGGAAATTGTTCTCATCGTTTTCACTCGTTTTGCAGATTTTTGGAAGGGGCTATCTGCAGAAAATCTCCACTATCTACGGGAAAGAATGCCGATTAAAGCCGGGTAAATTACTGAACCTAATTGAGCATATTGGCAATAAAACAGAACAGTTTCAATATTATTGCTTTGATATTCAGGGAGCAGTGGCCTTTCAAACGGGGATTCTTTTTTTACTCACCCGGTAGATGTCAAACCTTCAGCGCACCCAAGCAAAACCTTTTGCTCTCTGTTTATTTTGATTTGATTGAGTGTGCTCAGATGTGTGAAATCTATTCTTCAGAAAGATAAATCTCTTTGTTTTTTCGGAGACCTAATAATTGTGTTTACAAAATTCACCGTTACTCCTGTTAGGCTAATCTGGTCCAGATATGGTTGCTGACTCTCTGAAGGAAAGTTGAAATGCGAGCGAAGCGAGTGCTTTTACTTCTTGGTGTATTTTATTTGAAAATAACTTCACCTCTTTGAGAGAGGCAGACACTGACATTTGTTGGTGTTTTTCTAACATTTATTGCGTTGTTTTCCTTTATCTACAGGATTAGCCTAGGCTGCGTTCCCATGATAGTGGTACAATTTGAAAATGGCATAATGTCTTTATGAATAGGCTCACGCGAAAACGGCTTTGTTTACAAGAAAGCGGCACATTCTTTGCCAGCAAAATTTGAAAACGGCCAATTTGAAACGGACGACTTACTGGCACTATTTGAAAATAGAGTCGTGTGAACACTCGAAGACAGTAATTAAAATGGATCTTTTTCCGACACTTTCGAAGTAAATCTGACTGGTTTTCTGGGCCTTGACAATTGCATTGCGGTCAAAATCCAGCCTCTTGGTCACAGAATTAGCAATAGATTTGTGTCGTCAAATCACAGGAAGCCCAATCGCGTATTATGGCGGCCTAAGCTAATACTAGTAAAAGAAAATAAAATTCATA
>REGL01000035.1:80981-100775 GCA_004194395.1 Aurelia aurita complex sp. Pacific | reverse complement strand
TTTTTTATTCTTCCACAAACTTCTGTTGTGAATAAGACCCCATGCTCTCTAAAAATAAGAACCTATTTCAAATTCCAGGCTGAATGGGTTCTTATATAATTGGGGTTTAATTACAAAATTTCAGCCTGTAGGTTCTTAATCCACTAGGTTCTTATAGGCGGGTTTTTACTGTAGAGGGCAAATTTCATGTCTAATGTGTAGTGTGGTCAATTTTTCCTTGTTTGTTATTTCAATAGGGTTGCTTTGGAAAAGGACCTGGAGTCGATATTACCTTCATTAAAATGCTTCATTTTCTTTGATATATTTTAATATGGTTGATCTTCTGAAATTGTTTAAAATACATTTACTTGATCCTCAGGGAAGCATGCTTGGAGAAGTATACTCAGATAGCATAGTTATGAACACTCAAGACAAAGAAAAGTATCAATGCTTTTTACCAAGGCTAAAGTCAGGTGATGAGGTACTGTAACTTTTTATGATTGTCAAATGTGAATGTGATATTTTACCTCAAAAAACAATTTTTCAGATTTGATTGACTTACTATTTGGGACTATGGAGGGTCTTAAAGAGTTTACTTGTATAAGCCGTTTGAAGGAGAAAACTGCTATCAAAGGCACTTTTTTTATCTATAAGTTCCAAGAATTTCCTATGTGCATGTGGAGTTGCTTGATCCAGCTCAAGCACCTCTCCTTGCAAGGCCTGGAAGGTCCTGATCTAGTCAATGAACATTCTTCAACTTAGGAAATGATTTGAAAATGGATGCATGTTTGTATTATATTAGTAGCTGAGAATGCAAGTTATATCCTTGTAATGTCCATTACAAGGCAGCATTAATGTTGCAGAACTGTGTTAACTGCATGCATGATTTACTTTGATCAGTTTCTTTTAACGGCATCTTGCAGGACTTCAATGATATGAACATGGGGCCACATCCAGAGGAGCTTCTAGCTGGGGTGCTGACTTTAAAAGGGACAAAATGCTCTTATAGGGTATGTAGACTTGAAATCATAAGAATAGTAGATCTGCTGGACAACTACAGGCATCTTGGTGGATACACATAAAAAATTATATAGTAGCAGTTTACCAGAATCAATACATCAAGCAGAAAATAGACTTGGCTGGTGTGCTCTTGTGGTTTCTACAACAGTCCACTGTGCCACCTGACCATGAGAGGGCGAAAGCAAGCATCTTTTAACTTACAACGTGGTGGGGAAATTCCCTTTCATTCCCTTCTAATTCCATATCAGTGATCCACAATTTCCCAACCAATGAAGTAATCTTTTCTGAAAATATCTTGGATGCAGCACAAAGATACCCTGTGTCTGGCAAAAATGTACTGCCAAGAAATCATGGACATCTTGAATTATGAATATAAAGAACGGTTAATTGACATTTTATGACATTTATTTGACCAAAATTGGCTATTCCATCTAAGATCTGTGGCTAATTTTGCCAGATTATACCTTTGTAGGATTTTTACAGTGTCCTTTTCATTGATTCCCCACCAGTAAGGAAATCCTTAAAAGATGCCCTGGACAAAGGAGAGAGAGAGAGAGATTTGTTGGTATAAAGGATAATCATTTGGAGACGAGGCTTTTGCATTTCTTCATTTCTTCAACACAATTTGTTTGTGCGCTGTCATTCAAATTTATGATATCGATGAGATCTTAACTTGCAATTAGCGAACTGGTATGTTTCCAAATCGTTTGTGCATTTGACGATTAATACCAAGAAAGCCACATTGCTTGAAACTGTTTATAATCTAAGTTACTATTTGTATATATTCTAAATATTTCAATAATCTCTATCATATGAAATTTGCAAGCATGCATTCACAAATATCTCTCTATGGTTAGCTTGAACCTTATTGGACCTATGAAGTGTGTCATGGTTTACATGTCAGGCAGTTTCATGAAGAGAAGGGTCCTGGTCCTGTAAGTATACTTGATTCATCGCCAGGGGCTATCCATAACTGAAATTCACTGCTATGTTGAGTAAGCTTGGGACTGCTTGATTGATGTATTGATTGATTGATTGATTGATTGATTGATTGATTTATTGTTTAAGAATGTGATTACTTGACAGGTCAAATTGTTGACTGATTTATGTATGAAATGATTGTTTTGCAATTGATTTACAGAATTTTCGGATGATTAACTGTTTTTGTGAGTTGCCCAGTGTTGTTTCATTCATAGATTTCTCATTTGGTTGATTAGAACATTTAGGGTGCAGTGTTGTATTGAACTTTCTGAATGATTTAATTTGTTCCAGGACAAAATAAAGTTGCAAGAGTATTACCTTGGAAGAATAATTGCAGGTAAGTTCATTTTTAAATGATATTTTGAATTGCTGCAAACAAGTGATTGCCTGTTTACTATCAAATGAGTGATATGCATAAAGCATGTTCCTTTAACAGAAAGTATTCTCCAACCATATGTTTGACAGTTGCATAAAGATCACAAACTTTTGACACGCCATAATAAATGGCATGAAACATCAGCCCAAAGACTGATTATTTTGTTTAGTTGAAATCCCAAATGATACGTTTGGCGATCTTTGTGAACTGCTCAGTAGCCAAATTCCTGAGCTATAAGCATTCCTTTAGAATATTACTTTGGAAACATCTACAACTTTGATCAAAGTACAAGAAGACTGAACTTGAGTAGCCATTCAGAAAACTATTTTTATCAAAAAGAAGACTTCATTGAAATTATGCTAAACCAGTGCAAAAATTAAATTTTTCAGTTGACATCAGTTATGCAGAAAGATTGTTCAAGGATGGGGTGATCGCTCATGCAACTAATCACAACTAAGAATTTTCAGACTACGACTTTTCAAGAAATCCCTGTAGCTCAGAGATTGGCGGCTGAAAAATAGAACAGTATTATTTGGGATTTTAACCAAGGATTGAAAAATCAAGCCCTGTGGGTGATTTATTATAGCCTGTCAAAAATGGATATTTGTTTTGGCACACTTGGCACAAAATTATACAAGTTTTCTTTGAATTCTGAACTGTAGTACTTAGCTTGCTGGTTCAGTGTTGTGTATACCATGCATTCAGAGACAACGAGATAGGCGAGCAGGTTGTAACTTATCAACAATCAATTTCTCTATTTCATTTCACCCAGAAGAAGAATCATCTGGTGAAAATAAGGAAGCAAAGAAGCAGGAAGAGAAGCCCAAAATACACAAGGTATTCTTGAATTTTAAAAAGAAATTGTTTGCAAAGTGTTTGAAGAGTTGTAAGATTAGGATTTTGACTTGCAAACTATATGCGAGTCATTGGCATCATTTGCAAAATTCTTTTTTATACTCTGTTTTAATGTGACAATAACGATACAAACTTTAGCAATACAAATACAATGTCAACACGGGGAGNGGTAAAACTGAATTTTGCTGTATGGATCACATCAAAAGTTGTCCAAACAGCCAAAGGTGGACATCAAAATCTACAATCAAATATTCATGAGACAAAATCATACAAGTACATTGGTGCAGATTTGGATAACCATCTGAACTGACATCAACATTTTGAAAATGTGTACAAAAAAAGCATCCGCCAGAGTAAGCTTTTATCTCGTATTCGCGAAAAAGTCAGCCGTCATGTAGCAGAATCGATATACATAACAATGATACGATACGGCCACTACTGTTGTACTGTTACCCACTACAGCTTTTTTTTTTTTTTATTTTTTTTTTATTAATTCATATTTTTACACGATATCCCATCAGTACAAAATTAAACTACAAAAGTTACAAGTTTGTTTTAAATGAAAAATGAAAAACAAAATTTAAAATTTGGTATTAGCTAGGATTGGATCCAGGCTGAGATCTGATCTTCCTGGGAGTCGTGTTTTAGTTAGGGTTTACTGAGCTCTTTAAATGCGTTTTCAATTTTCTTTTAAACTGATAGAGCGAGGGGATTTCCCTTACCCTACTTTCCCTACCGCAAAGAACAGTAAACAAGCTACAGTATATACAAAATAGAGCAGCCAGAATTTTCAACCCAAGAGCAAAGATAACGTCATGGGACAACAAAGACCTGAATGGTTACTTCAAAAGATCTCAGCATGACATTAACTTTCTTGTGTTGTTTTACCGAAAATGCGCACTGAAACTGGAAAAAATCGTTTGCCTACCAGGGAGCCCGCATTTTCAACCGACGAAATATCCATCATCTTGCTATATAAATAGAAACTAAAACCATCGAAGTCTTTGTAGATGTCCAAGAAGAACGTATTTGACTCTGATAAATTCTTATCCTTTAATTGTACATTAAACTATTTTCATTTTATTCTACTTTTTTGCCTTAATTTCAACTACAACGATTGTCAATAGGTACGATTACAGGTCCTGGAATGATAACAGATAGTTTTATGCTGAACAAGTCAACCTGTCAAAATATTAGTTATCATTATTATCATTATTATTACTTTTTGTTTTGAAAATTTTCTATTCGAACCATGTTGCTTTCGAATACATTTGCACCTTTGACCCGGATATTAACAGTACCTCTAAAGGGAAAACAGTTTAGGTCAATGATACGACTATGATATAAGATCTGTTCTATATATTCATAATTTCTGCCGTCAATGCAGTTTTACTAAAAGCACATCGATGAAATTTTTCCCCATCGTTCTCACATCCCTATTTTGTCTGTAAAACACCTAACTACGATCTAATAGATCAGAATACAAATTTTGATGGGGGAAGGTGGATTTAGGTGGCAATCAAACTGCTACAGACCGGTGTACTGTATTAATAGCTTTGTTTTTAGTTTTCTAGCGTTTGCGGTATTTTGCTATTTTTTAGTGCGGTATTGCGGTATTTGGTGTCTTTTTCGTGCGGTATTGCGGTATTGGGACCCCCCCCGAAGTACCCCTCATGAAATGACAAAATTATAAAAAGAAAACAATCCATCGATGTGCGGAAAGGGAAGGAAGTGGAATGTTTTATTTCAATCAAAACGTTCTGTCTTAGAAAATATACATAATCATCAAAGTTTGAATTGATCTGTTAACCTCATAAGACAAACTTTTGTCACCATGTAAAAGAAGTTATCAAAAGCTGTTGTTCCAAACAGAATACAGTAAATCTTTTTTTTTGAAGTACGGTATTCACATGTATGTAATTCTATTGTCAGGTCATTTTGTTTGTTTTTTGGAATAAAGAGGTTGAAGCGAGCAATATTTAAAATTCTTTTGTTGTTTCATTGCAGGTTCCAAAACGAGACATTGATGGCAGAGAAACTCCTTACTACAACTTTACGATGGGTAATGGGACACCATGTGACATAAACAATAACCAACCAAGGAGTGTTAGTGTTATGTACATATGTCATCCAACTTCTAATAAAGAGGTATGCCATTGTTGAATTGATGCCTAGTCATCAAAAACATATACTATAACATAGAAATTAAAGCTGC
This sequence comes from Aurelia aurita complex sp. Pacific, assembly GCA_004194395.1. Classification (NCBI taxonomy): domain Eukaryota; kingdom Metazoa; phylum Cnidaria; class Scyphozoa; order Semaeostomeae; family Ulmaridae; genus Aurelia; species Aurelia aurita complex sp. Pacific. The sequence continues at coordinate 95,349 of REGL01000035.1, read as the reverse complement.
AAGGAATTTACTTGTATACGATATATAAGGAACCGAAATTTACGCAAATGGGATGACAAAACGTCTAAGATTGAATTGAATTAACACTAACATTAAAGGGGCTCCGTCGCCAAACAGTAAACAAATCCGTAAACTCGCACGTGTCACCGATTATCCATTGTTCATCCATTGTTTTCTGCAGTTTGTTTGGTGGCTTCACCCAAGCTACCAAAAAGTGACCGTTAAAAATCCACTTATATCCGAGCAATCGTAGAAGATATGAATATTTGGTTTGTTCCTCTGCAGAGTACAAAGATTTATCTTCAATATATGTCGCTTTCATTTTGAAAAAAATATGAAAATCCTGTGTGTTATCACCTTTCAAAAAACTGCAGAAATCATCATTTTGTTTACATTTTGGCGATGGAGCCCCTTTAGATCAAGTACGAGTTTGAAAATGATATTAAAAGCATTTGAGATCATTACAAATTGTTTTTCAAGAAACCTTGATATTTGAGACAAGTTCAGTCGCTTAGTCATTGTATATTTGCTTTACTAGAGTTTATTTTTATCTCTTTTTGCTTTGTAGATTGTCAGTGTAAAGGAGACGACCACATGTGAATATGAAGTAATGGTTCTTACACCAGAACTATGTCAGAATCCAGCTTATATGTATGTTCACGATTTGCACTGACATACTGGGTGCGCCAAAATAAACTATGCACGTTTGGCAGGCCACAATAAATCGTACACTGGACCGATTTTGAAGATTTATGACTTAATCTTCACCAGAAAGCCTGAATCAGATTCTTGGACTTTATGCAAATTTTTCCGTTTTCAGCCTTTAGAGCTAGAAGCGAGTTTCTTAGATTTTTAGTTTTCGAAAACACTGAGAACGATCAAAAAACGTCGATCAAATTTTAAAAGACCCAGCATGAACGAACAAAGAGGAAACGTTTTCAGGGTGATTTGGGGGTTTAGTACGAACTCTCGTACAGTAGATTACAATGAGTCGATTTCTAAATCCCAAATCACGACGAACAACTTCTCTTTTTGTCCATTCATGTCAATTCTTTAGAAAACTTGATCGATGTTTTTTTTATCATTTTCAGTGTTTTCGAAAACTAAAATTTTAAGAAACTCGCTTCTAGCTCTAAAAATCTGAAAATGAAAAAAAATGCAAAACAAAATCCCAGTATCTAATTCAGGCTTCTGCTAAAGATAAAGTCAGAAATCTTCAAAATCGGCCCAGTGTACAATTGATTGCGGCCTGCCAAAAATGCATAGTTTATTTTGGCGCACTCGGCATTAATTATTGATTTTATCTTGAACAGAATGAAGACTTTGAATCTATGCTCTAGTTTAGAATTGACTTAGAACCTGTGAATAAGTGATGTTATCCTCTGACTTCGAAGCCAAGATAGTCAACTAAATCGATCACCTTAGTCGATAGGGACTTGTAGTGAAACAGCGAAAGAGTTGACCCCACCATTGGGGGGCTATTCTCAGCCATAACCCCTCCTCGCAAGCAAGGATGAATTTTGTAAAACTAAGAATACAAGTCTGAGTAATACAAAGTAATCTGGCAGCACTAAGAATAGATTTCATTTCACATAGGAAATTTGATATTTTCTATCATAAATATAAAAATTTCAGCTCTTTGCACCAATGTATAGAAGTCTCCTTCCTGTTTTGCAGTGTAAAGGATGCACCAATTCATGGCATAAAATGTCTTCCTATTGACGGTTCTCCAAGGTAAGATTCTTGCTTGATTTTATAAAGACGTTTTAAAAATTATTTACTTTATCTATTTCTATATTCAAGCCATCCTCTGGTAGCTGGGTAAATGTGCCCTGTGCTACAATGTTAAAAAAGTTTATTTCTCTTTCAAATTTCAGAAATCGTATTGCCTTCTCTTTTGATTTTTATGTGTCGTAGAGCTACTAAGCCATTCAATTTGAGGATATCATTACGAATCACCTAGACTGCTGTTCTTGCTGTGTACTGGAAAGATCTTTCCCTCCACACATTGATTTCCCTCCACACATTGATTTTCAAGACATGTTTCTATTGATTAATAATCGTTGTATGGTCATCTGCGAACTCTTGTATAGCGAATTTTATCGAATGCAAGTATGAAATTAATGACAATTTGATATCTTTTTGTTCAGTCTGGATAGAAAATGTATCATTATAGTATAAATATATATATATGTGTTGTTTTCCAGCCGACCTTCTCGTCTTGTTGAAGTTGAGACAAATGCCTTAGAAGAGAAAGCTTTCGGTGAGGTAAGTTTCTTTGGCTCATATATTTGTGCTCATTAGACATGGAGATTGTAGGATTCCTTGGAAAAAGATCCACGTTTTTGGACTACCCATGCTCTTGTCAACTGAGCCGTTAATTGATTGGGGTGCTTTGATAAGAATCATATCTGTTTCGCTTTTTAAAATTATTTAAGTCTTCCTTGTCATCACCTTTCGCAGGTGAGTCAAAAAGAGGTTTCAGATGTTTGTGATCACTTTTTTAGGAACAGGTGTCTGTGAAAATTATTCGACGTTTGAGTAATTATTGAAAAATACCTATATTAAGAACGGGCTCCATGGTAAGATAACCTTGTCCCTACGATCTTAAGTTAATTTTAGACACCAGGGTCTTGCAAATCTGCTGAATATTCACGCAGCTACAAGCTTTTGAAGTCCAAATTTATGTGAAAACTGTAACCAAAGACTGCTCAATAGCATTTGTGGTGAACGTAGCACGAGCTATCTTTAGTTTTTTTCTCATTTATTCCGGAGCAAACTAACGGGGATTCGAAAGAACTTGCGATAACCCAAGTTTCTCAGTGACACCATTACCATTTGATCAACTGCTTAGGCCCTTTTTCAGGCATTTTGCAAAACATGAATTTTCGTTATTATTCGAGCTTACCTTCATTTTTAGGCTCATATAGAGCGGCAAAAACTTCGCCAAAATGCTTCAATTTCTCGGCTGTCTAATAGAACTAGATTCGTTCCAATCCATCCAGTACTCCTGGTGCTATGAATTTTCAAAACGGGAACTTTTTTCTGGCTCACCCGGGATATGTTTGGAAACTAAGACCCCGTTTACGCTATGCTGATACGAAATGAATACGGCATGAAACTGTGCCATTTTGACCTCCCGTTTACACTATGCCGGCATAGTTTTTACTTGAATACGGGACGAAATGAATACGGCATGCTAACTGGCTTCGTTGCTCAACCTGCAAAGTGTAAATGACGAATACGGCATCATTTCCTGTCGGATTCGCATCGNTTCTGGCTCACCCGGGATATGTTTGGAAACTAAGACCCCGTTTACGCTATGCTGATACGAAATGAATACGGCATGAAACTGTGCCATTTTGACCTCCCGTTTACACTATGCCGGCATAGTTTTTACTTGAATACGGGACGAAATGAATACGGCATGCTAACTGGCTTCGTTGCTCAACCTGCAAAGTGTAAATGACGAATACGGCATCATTTCATGTCGGATTCGCATCGAGGCGATAATTTGTCAAATAGGAGCCTGCACCTTGACAAATCCGCGCTCTGCGCATGGTAAAAACCTATCGTATTCATTTGTGCCCGTATAGTGTAAATGGTGATTCCGTTTGAACAGAGAAACCAATACGGCAGAGTTTTATGCCGTATTCATTTCGTACCGGCATAGTGTAAACGGGGCCTAAGTTAGCCAAGAAAGAAGTTGATTTTGTTGAAATCTGATCACTAGGTACAAGACTACATACTTACAAGCTTCGGTCATAGTTTTTATTCAGCCAAGCCATGATGAACTTGAACTTGAATCTATTTCATTCCAGACAAGACATGTCACAAGTTATTCCAGTGGTGAAGCCAAGTTAGTTAAACCTACTGGTGCAGACCCGGATGCAGGAAAGAGTGAAGACACCAATGCAGATCAAGAGACTGCTAATGATGAAACCGCAAGTGCCCCATCCGCACAGCATAGGGAACCAGTAACGACAGCAGATGACCAACTTACGAGAGATTTTCTGAATGGAGATTATTGCTTAACGGGGGTATGTGACTGTATACTTTCTTATTTGTGTTGTTCTTCCATCATCAGCGTATTATGTTTTTTCCTCTTATTTTATATCGGTTAGTTCATCTAGCTTACTGTATACAATTTCATATGTACAAGCAAACTAATCCAAAGTGATAAAAAAAGTAAATTGATGAATTAATTGTATTGTTAGATAAATGTACATGAATAAATACTTTTACAGTGTTTTACTAATTAATAGGAATACACGAAAACTAAATTTCGAAGACATACTGGCAAGCATTGCATTTACAGTTTGGTCCATTCCACATTTTTATCATACGTTTGAAACTTCTTGAATTTTCGGCGGATTTTATTTTATTCGGCAGTCCATTCCAGATTTGAGGTCCCAGTGATTGTAGGCTATCAGAACCAAAGGTGACTTAATTTGGTCTATAATGTTGTAAATCATTTGGGATTCGTGATGAGTATATACAGGGTGTCCCAGAAAAATTGTGCCCCGTTTGTCCGAAGATTGTGACAAAACGGCAAAAGATTCTCGCCAAACTTTTGCATGATGGTGCTCTTCACATGTTCAATTAAAGTTTGCTACCTTCCCCATGAAAATCCGTTGAAAAATGATGGAGCTATGACCTTCAGAAGACCAAGTTTGCCCGATCACTGAAACCAGCGGTCGGCCATTTTGTCTTACTATTTTGCAGTGATAAATGGCATCATGGATTGAAAATAAAACAGCAGCCTCCAATTTCATAGTTCTCGTGAAAATTCCAATAATCCTCGGAGGGTTCCAATATNTAAAGTTTGTTACCTTCCCCATGAAAATCCGTTGAAAAATGATGGAGCTATGACCTTCAGAAGACCAAGTTTGCCCGATCACTGAAACCAGCGGTCGGCCATTTTGTCTTACTATTTTGCAGTGATAAATGGCATCATGGATTGAAAATAAAACAGCAGCCTCCAATTTCATAGTTCTCGTGAAAATTCCAATAATCCTCGGAGGGTTCCAATATTTCTCACCTCACAGAAAATATTTCTTACCTCACGTGAAGATACTTATCACTGCAAAATAGTAGGACAAAATGGCCGACCGCTGGTTTCAGTCATCAGGCAAATTTGATCTTCTGAAGGTTATAGCTCCATCATTTTTAAACGGATTTTTACGGGGGTGGTTGCAAACTTTAATTGAATATCTGAAGAGCAACATCAAGCAAAAATTTTGCGAGAATTCTTTGCCATTTTGTCGCAATCTTTAGGCAAACGGGGCACAATTTTTTTGGGACACCCTGTAGAGGATCTAATTTTGAAAATATCATGCATGAAAGATAGATTTAGATTTTTTAAGGTCTTAAAAATCTCAATGCAGAGAACTCTCAGACGGGAAACATGCATTGTACACCTTTTTGGCTTCACAAGTAAGTCACTGTAAGATGTATGGTGATTATTGTATAAAAATCTAAGGGCACGTTCTTGAATCTTTTCAATTTTTTGCAAAGATTTAGCTGATGAGAAGTACCATACAAGAGGGCAATAATCAAAATTCGAGTATACAAAGCTTTGGACGAGAATTTTCCTTTCTTTATATGCAATAAATGTTTTGAGTCGTTTCAAAACATTAAGCTGCGACGCAGTGTGTCCCAAAATTGGAGGCCTCAAAGATGGAATACTTTCTGAATGAAATACGTTCCTGATGATAAATTTTATTCAATTTGTACCAGAAAACAAGACGAAGACTTTGCATTGAAGATTATTAAACTTAACTCTTTTGATAGAGGAAAGAGATTTAAAGAGAATTACAATAAAATTTGTTGAAGCAAAATGAGCTCAATGATACACGAAACTTATGAGGACAGCGAAGGAGATTCGACACTTCGAAATCGATTCGACGGGAGTGGGATGGAGAGGAAGCCGTTCACATCTTTGCAGTGTTGCATCTCCTTTGCAGTCTCATAAGTTTATTGAGCGTTGTACTGATCGCTTTACTGAGATTTGTTCAAGTCAGTGGTAGAATTGCTTTTAGAGAGTTGTTTTAGCATCACTTATAGCAATGAAAAATACCAATCGAAGCGGAAGTTTCATGTCGATCGAAATTTGAGCGAAGGAAGCGCAGCAAGATGATTTACTTATCGCGTTGCAAGAGATCCAAGTAAGAAATGGAAAATTATTTAAAGTCGGTTTATGATTTAGTATTTCTTGTACCTGCATTGCGTTCTTCGTGCGCTTAAACTAAATATGTGCATCTGGAACAGTTTTGTTCTTTCTCACGGAAATTGATATCATAATCTTGCTCTTTCCGTGAGAATATTTTGCGTTGCTTCATGTGATTAAGATTAGATTGCGCAAGGAAAGCATAGTGGATCATACTGAATACGTCCTTGATTATTAGCAATGACTGAAGTCAGTATTGCTCGCTTGAATGAACCATTCCAAGACTTAATCTAATTTTTACATATATCCAAATATATGTTTTTATCAATTACAGTTACAATAAAGTTCCCAAGCTTGTACCAAGGTGTCCCCAAGCTTTTATCAATGAATATAAACACATTACAAAATTAAATCAGAATCAAATCTTGGCATTCGGACCAGAAAAGGGCACATAGTCATCGAGTTCCCGCTATGAATGCCACTTAGAATGAATCTAAAAACAACTGTTTAGAATAATGGAAAAAGGAACAATTAGGAATGAAAAGGGGGGAGCGCTGGGATTCGTTCCAAAGGCTGATTTCCAGTTGGTGGAATCTCGGATGGAATTTTACATAGTAAAAAGTTGCTCAGCCATAACTTCCTATTCAATTTCAAGAGTGACAATTTCTTTCGTAAACAATCGAATTTCCGGCCGCTCTGAAATTTCCACTGACTGGAAACTGGCCTTAAAGTTTGGTGAAAACATCCCACGTCGGGAGAAACAGACCCACATATCTTTCAAGAAATCATATTTTTAGTTGGTTCTACTTTTTGAAAGTTAAGTTGCTTGATTAAAATTACTTCAAGGATTATTTTAGCTCGTTGCCTTAGATTTATGCATTTTTTATTAATTAATTGATTGATAGATGGATAAAATGATTGATTGATTTACCAGAAAATCTAAACTTGTCCTTGTTGGCTTGGCTGTTAGCTTATATCTCCAGCTCCTGTCCAGATTTAGTCTTAACTGAAGCTTCGATTTCTTTCCCATCGACAGGGCAGTGGTTGGTGGCTATTTGAATTCTGTTACGGAAAGTATGTGCAACAATTTCATCAGGTAACTAAATTTGCAATGTTTTGGGTTGTTTACCTTGTTACCCGAAATTAGCACGGGTATCATTTTAACGCGGCGGAAATTTAAGCGATCACAAATTAAGGCGAATGGTGAAGCTAGTTTCTCAAGTGTGCTATACTTAGCGCAAGTTAACGTGGTTTTAATAAACACGAAAAGGGCATGTTCTGAGGTGAGCTCTCATTTTTAAGGATATGTGTCTATACGGTACAAGATGCAATACACTCATTTTTTTATGAGAAACCGCTTATAAGAAACGGTAGGCTCAATTTTTCGAACGCTAAGAAACAACCCTACCTGAATAGAAAAAGCTAAGAAACTTTTGTAATTTACAGTTTTAATTTTCCTATCCCACACAAAAATGTTTTGACATTGTACAGTTATAGCAACTGTTTGGACATTATTTTGAGTGCGAATCATGTTATTTACTTGTTTTGAGATCTTACTAAGTAATTTGGGAGCCCTTCAGACAAAACAAAATTAACTCTACACTTTCGGCATAAAAGATATAAGAAACACGTAAGAAACTTTTGGTAGCAAAATGGCCCAAAAATGTAAGAAACTGCCTACCAGCCCCAGACCTTAGTTTCTTATAAAACAAATGAGTGTACTTATAATCAGAATTTCCTTGTTTTATGTTTGCAAAATATTTAATTGTGTAAACGAATTTATTTCCACTGGATCCTGCGTTTTATTTAGCGGGAAAATTTCGCCAGTAGTGACAGTTTCAAACCATGTCATTGGCTTCCGATATGTTGCTTTGCTCTAAAGCAGAAGCCCAATGGACTTTGAGGGGGGATAGTTCTTTCAAACAACAAAACTGTTCGCCCTGTAGAAATTAGCCTAAAGGGTCGGGATTATGAAGTATGGTTTTTGGTGAGCTCTTTTGATGACAAGATTGATTTTATTTATCTAGGATGCTTCTGGAAAGGCAGTCATTTACCTTGGCTACTGGAACAAAGAGGTTTGTCTGTATACATTTTTGCATTATGGAATTTGACTTTGTTATTATCGTTATAATTATTATCAAAAAAGATATGTTATTATAATATATTATAAAATATTATTGTGATATATTATTATTTCAAGTATTGAAGGAGGGTAGCCCTTCAGCAATGCTGATTTTCAAGGGACCCTATAGTTACGCCAAAGGCCTTGCGCACATTAGGACTGTTTTCCTGCCTATTCTTGTAAACGTTGTCAGTTTCTTAAGAATTCTTTTTAAGAAATTTACAATCTTTCATATAACTCAAGAATTCTTGTGGAAATGTGAAGTATTATTGAAACTTCTTGACAATTCATGAGAATAGACAAATTCTGCTAACGTTTCTGCTAAATGTATTAAATGTTGTTTATACACGCTTCTGGTCAAGTGACCATACACTTGTGAAATCATCAAGTTTTCAAAATATTCGTTTTCTTTGCACTAAATAACTCGTCTGCTGTTTTATATTACAAAGAAAAACTATGCAAAGAGGGACACGCCCTTCTGAACTCTATATTAAAGATTTACGTCATACCTCGTAATCCTCACGTCTAGAATTTCCTCGTAAAGGCTTTTATATACACCTCATTGATACTTTAGATTCATTTGAAATCACACTATGCTGAGGACACAAGTCTGAAAGGCCTCGATGTATTAAAATATATCTTAATATTTTTCGTCGTCCAACTTCTCTACGTCAAGTTTCTTTATTTGCAAATGGAGTTACCAGCATCGCCCTTTTCATGATACGAAGTTCTTGTCTCGTATGTAAGAAAGTTTCCTCAAGGGTACAATCATGTGATCTGAAATGGTTATGCACGGCGTTAGCTCCTTATTCGTTTTGTCTAACATGAACGTTCTCAAACCCGATGATACGTAATGCTCCGAAGATAAGTTTTCTCCACCAGTTACCTTTCCTTGCCATCACTTAGATCTGACGTCTAATATGCAGCAGACTTAGGTATCAATCGTTCTTATTATCCGTGTGTGTTGTTTTAGTAGTGTTCTTTAAGTAGTTTTTCTTTCCTTTATTTATGTTAATTCCCTTAGGGTAGACACAGTCTTTTGCTCCCCGGGGGTATTTGTCCCAGTAGTATTGTAAAGTAATTCTTGCAAGTAGTGTAGACAGTAATATGTAAATTTTATTGATTTATAAAAAAAAAATACGTCAAGCTGACTATTTTTCTTCTGTACCTCAGAAACATCTGGAGTGGATCAAAAAGAAAAAGAAATTCATGTCAAAAAGGTAAGAGAATATTCTCTATCTTCACTTATAGTTCCTTTCGCATTATCTGTTTTGGTAGTTAGATAGTTCCTTGTTTCCTTCTTCTTTAAAATTAAATTGTGTGTGGTAGGAAACGTTACCCTTACAGTGATCCTTGGCCATTTCGTTGGCTTTGATTTATTGATTGATTGATTGATTGATTGAGTTACCTATTGTTTAATCTTTTCATTGATTAGTTGATTTTATTGGCATGTTTACTGATTGATGGACAAAATCGGCTAAGGTTTGTTTCAACCAAAAGGTTTTATCAAGAGGTTGATCACTTGGCTTGAAGTGGATATAAACAAGCGTTAGCCAATTTCGTCTATTGATTAATTGATTGTTAGACCGATTCAGTGTTTGGTTGATCGATTGATTGAATTAATGATCAATTGATCTTCAGACTGATCTACTGTTTGACTGATTAGTTGCTGGGTTGATGCCTTAATCATTATTTATTTTATCTTCCTTTTGCAGTTTTGTTACCCACTATTACTCTAATGGTGATGTCTGCGATTTAACTGGAAAGCCACGAATTGCTCAAGTAAAACTGAAGTGAGACTCCTTCCGTTGATTTATATTTTGATTCCTTTAACTTGTGGTTATTCGCCGACATCTTCCACTGACATCTCTCTGAGACAGACCTTATAGAGTTTGCTCTAAAACGAAAGCTGACATGGTGAAGTCAACAATTTATCCTGGAAGGATTGTTGACCAAGTTTACTTTACCAAGAGGCAAATATACCATGCTCTATTTATCCCCGTCTCTAACAAGCCCTTCCTTTCTAAGCGAAATTTTAAAATATACCTCCTCTCTATCAAAGCCCCCCTAGTTATATCATATGCCAGAGGTTACCAAAGATTTTCCATTTATTTAGCTAAACAACTTTACTTGTTGACTTTGATATGGTTTTGGATAATATCTGTGTGAAGTCGTGTATTTGACTCTTTCAATTTTATGTTGATTCCAGAAAAATATGCGGTAGAAGAACTCAAAGGCTATCATTTGTACCCTTGTCATTTGACTTTGTGAATAGGCCCCCTCTCTAATAAACCCCCTCTCTAATAGACCCCCTTCTCTTGAGTCTCTGAAATTAAATAACCCCCCCCCCCTCCAGGAGCTTAATAGAGCTTCTACGGTATACTAGAAAGGGGGGCACTCAAGTTTTTGCTAAGAATGAACGATTTTTATTTGTTGTTAAGAATGCGTGCTTAATTGTCATGTTATTTTTCAGATGTATGAAAGACCAGGTTGGTCAACAAATAGCTATTTATATGGTGGAACCAAATCCTTGTGAATATATTGTTGGGGTAAGTAGCAAGCTATTTTTCATTGAGTTAGTGGTCAACTGAATTATCCTGACATCAGACCACATCAGGAGAGAGCAGGTCCAAGGTATTTGCTCAGAAGATTCTTTCTTGCTATAGATAGACGTATTTTCTTGTGGATCTATGGTTGCTTTTAAGGATACCGTAAAAGCTCTATTAAGCCCCCAGCGGGCTTATTAATTTTGAACACTCCAGAGGGGGGGGGGGGGGGTTTTTTTTTTTTTTTTTTTTTTTTTGGGGGCTTATTAGAGAGGGGTGCTCATTCACAAAGTCAAATGACCAGGATATATATGATAGCTTTTCGGTTCTTTTGCCCCATATTTTGCGGAATCAACATACAGTTTTACTAGTCAATACATAAATTCGACACAGTTTTATTCCAAACCGTATCAAAATTAACATGCGAACTCATTTAGCTAAAGGAATGGAAAATATTTTGTAGCCTCTTGAAATTGATATTAGTGTGGGGGGGGGCTTAATAGAGAGGGGTGGCTTATTCAAAATGTTGGCTTGGGGAGGGGCTTATTAGAGAGGGGGGCTTGATAGAGAGGGAGGCTAATAGAGCTTTAACGGTAAGATCATTTGTTTTCGTTCAGTCTCACCATGACTATGATCTGACAAGGTACCATGACAAGATACACAGGGTGTCCCAAAAGAATTGTGCCCCGTTTGTATGGCTGCTGTGGAGGAGCTTTCCACTCTATCGTCCCATTCTCGATACAGTTGCATAGGGCAGGCTTCAAATTAGATTTTGAGACTTTGTTTTAGCCAAGCAGACGAGTGGTTTGCTGATTTGCTTCTACCAAAAATGCCAGAATCAAGTATATACTGCAAGAAAGGGTTATATTGCTATGGTGGAAGTTTTTCTGCAGTTTAAAAGAGTCATTTGTATTTTACTGATAATACAGTGACACCAAGCCACTTTCAAATGTAGAAGAAGTGCAAATAGAACGCTAGAATTTTTTCTTGCCAAATGTGCATGATTTTCACATTTTTAGAGAACAAAGGAAGTGCTTTTTGAAGCAACCACTTTGTTTCCCTTTCCAATGACATAAATGTGCAACCAATAATTTTTCCATGGTCATTGCAACCTTGTAGCTCTCGATTGTCGCGAGAGAAGACAATCTTGGATATAATTGAAAATTACCCATCTATATATACGATGTTTTCTTTTCCAGATTGAATCTCCAATTCTCTGTAAATTTATTGAAAATGCTGATTCAAATGGCCTCTTCACGGATGGAACATCATCACAGAAGGACTCGTAAAACTCTTTGGTTCCATTTGTGAGTAAGGCAGCATGCGCAGCAGGATGCATGAATAATTATTTTAGTGAATAACTTTTGAAAAAATGACATAATCTCTAATTACTAGACTTTCTGCCTTTGTAAATCGCAGCTTTTCCACATTCTTCGCTGCGGTGGTGCATTTTAAGCTGCTGTTGTTGTTGTTGTAGCCGTGCAAAACGTGCTGTAACGGTGGCCTACAATTCGGTGCTGTCTTGTCATTTACAAAGGTAGAAATTTTCGAGTTAAGAGATTGTATCATTTTTTAACATTTATTGTGCGTGAAAGCAGTTGAAAAATAACAAATTCCTATCGCCTATGCCTTCCCTTATCATCTTGAAGGTGATGTGGAACCTTGTTATAATCCACTGACTGCAGCCAGAACGGTCAGGTGGACGGGGTTCGGTCCCCACCAACACCTAGCGTCACCAAAAGTGGTTGCTTGGCTACTTCTGCGATATCAGCGCTTGGCACTAAAAACTTAACCTTCATCTTATTTGAGAATAGCGAACTCTTGGTGCAGATTCTGACACAATAGCAGAGCCTCTTTGAACATACTGGCTGTGTGGCAGTTGCCCCCTTGTCACTTCTTTAGATTTATTGTTTTACCTTTTCAAAAACAGGCCTATTTTCTCCTCAAATCAGGGAAACAATTGATTGCCCTCGCCCCCGAGTCCTTGTCCCTTAAAAGAGGTTCTGATAATATGTAGTCGAAAATGCTTGAGTCATTGCAAAGACATTTCTAGTACTTGAAAATTTTATCAGTTCATTTCTGCTGTTCTTCTTTAATTTCAAGCACATTATCCTTTCGAGCAAAAATAGTCTTATTAGCAGTCCTTTATATCAGATTAGTTAAGCATGGTATTTTAGCACCACAAAATTCAATTTCAAATAAGATCAGATTATTCCATAATTTTCCAAATCCTGGTGTATAAAGTTAGAAGTTTCCAAACTCGTAAGACCACGGTTACATTATACCGGTACAAATTTTGGTCAGCTAAAAAATTGCTGCGGTTCAAGAGCGCTTCCACTGCTTCAGAACAAAGATTTCTAAAGACAGGAGGAACCAAAGTGTCACGGATTAACAGGAACAGTACCAATAGGAGGCTGATCCGTTACACTTTTGTTATAGATTAACAGTTGTATTGGTACTAGATTTATTACACGAGTCCTTGTTTTCGCTCCATTCCCCCAAGCGATACCCCCCACAATACCCATTCTGCTTCAACGAAGTTTTAGCGGAATGGCTATAACAGTAAATAACAATTCAATTCAATGGAGCAAACTTAGACGAATGTCATCAGTCTATATCGGTACTGTGCAAAACGGGGTCTAAATGAAGGCATATGAAAATAGACAGTTCAACGCAAACAGAGTTTAGAATTTAAAGGATTTCTAAGTATTTACTTGTAAGTGTTAGAATATTACTGGGGTACAAAGTTTAACATTTACTTTAAAGGAGGTAATTTGCTTATCTATGTCCTGTAAATTCTATCCTGTCAATTAGTGCTATTAATCTTAGTGTTTTTACTTCGAGGTATGATTTTAATATCTATATTACTAGGATTTACAAAGGAGAAATTGTAGTTGATCTTCATCTAATTTCTGTGTCGCTGCTCATCTCCCGAAGACTGAGGTCCTTTTTTTTTTACTGCTCCTCCCCCTGAAAAGCAGTATACATCCCTCAAACTGGTTTGCGTTCCCTTCAACTCCCGTCATTATCCAATTTACTGTACTGATATAAAATGTTGTAATAAAGGGGCTTTGGTTTTCATTAAAATTGGCCTTTTTAAAGTGATTTTTATCAAATAGCTATGAACTCCATTTTATGCAGAACTTTGCAAATTCATCTCAGATCTTTACCAAAAAGTAAAGCTAAAATTACCTTTTTTTCAAAGTGCTCTCACTTTTCATCAAAAGGTAAGGCTATAGGCTTTGCTTTTGCGGCAAAATCAGCTGATTCTGAGAATACCTATTTTCCATCAAAAAGTAAGGCTATAGGGGTTGCTTTTTCGGGAAAATCAGCTGATTCTCAGAATACCTATTTTTCACTAAATAGTAGCGCTATAAGCTTTGCTTTTTCGGCAAAATCAGCTGATTCTGACAATACCAATTTTCATCAAATAGTAAGGCTATAGGCTTTGCTTTTTCGGCAAAATCAGCTGATTCTGAGAATACCTATTTTCCATCAAAAAGTAAGGCTATAGGCTTTGCTTTTTCGGCA
>REGL01000035.1:53067-70720 GCA_004194395.1 Aurelia aurita complex sp. Pacific | reverse complement strand
TCCTTTCTTTCGAAGCTAGAAACACAAGAAAAGTTATATTATCATATCATTTAAGTTTAAAATTAAAAATTTAGAAAATTTAAAATTGAATTAAAAATTAAAGTAAAAATTTATTAAAAATTAGAAATTTAAAAAAAGTTACAAATTTTATTGATTTTTGGATGGCATTTTTCTGGGCCATCGGGTATATCTATTACTTCTGCAAATCATTGAATTATTATTATTATTATTATTATAACATTCTTTAAAATTGGTTGTTAAAAATAGCTCTACTTCAAGAACTAATAAAGACCAACTTACAAAAACAAAATAAATTACAGTTCATGATAAGAAATGAAAATACCCTAAAATACCCTATTTACAAATTTTGCAACGGCAAGTCTCTCCAATCATTTTTTTTATGCATGAATTGAAAGAATAGACGGAGGCGGCAATTTTGGTATCAACGATTAACCAATCAATCAATCAATCAATCAATCAATCAATCGATCAATCAATCAATCAATCAACAGAATCATTCAATGACTGATTAATGGTTCAATCAAATAAAGACATCATTCCATAAAAATCCAAAACAAATAGGTAAGAAACGAGCTTTACCTTATGTTTTTCAGAAGCACTCAGCGGTAAAAAGTCCGGTGATTTCGCTGTCAACTCTTTTTGCTTCTGACAATTTTCGCTAAGAAGTGTTTCAAACTGGGACTGCAGATGCCTTCGAAGCAGAGTCTTACTTTGCGAAATCGATAACATGTTAGCCAAAGTATCTGCGTTAAATCGTGGCTCTAAAATCTAAAGCAAAAAGAAGAGGCAATTAGCAAATAGAAAATAAGAACGAGCATAGAAACAGATGGTAAATAGCAAGCTGTAGAATTTAAACATCAAGATCGAAGAATAAAAATCGACTCCTTCTGGAACCCACAGAATGGCAAATGACCTTCTGTTTCGAAATACAGGGTGTCCCAAAAAACTGTGTCCTGCGGAGGAGCTGTCCATCTTATCGTTCCGTTTTGGATACAGTTGCATTGGATAGGCTTCAATTTATAATTTGTAATTTTATTTTAGCCAACAGGACAAGCGGCTGCTGATATATGATACAAGAAAGTCGAACAGGTTATTGTTTCAAAAACAGCACTGTCTTTGTTCTCCAAAATTGTCAAAATTACGTATTTTTTTTTTTTTTTTTTTTTTTTTATCGTAGAAGATATGAATGTTTGGTTTGTTCCTTAGTGAAGTACAAGGATTAATGCCCAAACATTAACTTTCATTTGGAAAAAATACGAAAATTCTGTGTGATATCATCTTTCAAAAAACAGCAAAAATCATCGTTTTGTTTACATTTTGACGACGGAGCCCCTTTAAGAGGTGGATTTTTACTTCGACCAATTGCTTGAGCGGATCTAAATCAAATGGAAGGTTTAAAAAGCGCCACCCTTGGCTGTAAATAATTCTGTAAACCAATCACTAGATTTTAATTCACACGTTCATACGTCGATTTTGTGTAGGTCATTGAAAACTCAGTGTGTTGGCATTCCGCATTTAACTTTAAAATCAGGCAGTCTTTCATGTACTACACCTTTTACTACTACTAAGACGTCACACGCAGTTGATACTGCACAACGCGTCTCACAATGTCACGCTTCTTTCACCTTTTAGCCATTCTTCAAAAGAGTCTGGATCAAAAGATATCTTTATAGATTTAGCAGAAATCCGAGACATTTTCGAATGTGCACGTCAATTGAAAATTTCATATCAAAAAAATATATGAAAATATCACTCACTCCAGGCTCTTGTATTGAGTATCTAAAAGGTCTGTTACACAACAAATTGCCTGATTATACCGGGTGAGCCAGAAAAAAGTTCCCACTTTTGAATTCATAGTATCAAGAGTACTGGATGGATTGGAATGAATTAATATTTGCTTCACAGCCAAAAGATCGAAGTATTTTTGTGATTTTTCTCGCCTTGTTACAAGCACTGGAAAAAATGGTAAATTGTTGTAAAATGACTGAAAAAGGCCTAAAATACTTGATCAAATCATAAAGGATTCCTCGCTCAGAACAACAGAGAAAATGCAATTTCTCATGGGTGAGAGATATCGCCGGCACATGTATTGCCATGGGATTGAAAATCTTTAGTATCTGTTTTAGAATCTATGTCTTATAACTCTTGAGAGAGGTGAAACGCCCGTGCCTATTGTTCTGTGTGAGGAGAGTCCTAACGATCTGATCAAGTGCCCTTTTAGGCCCTTTTTCAGTCATTTTGCAACCATAAAATTTTTGTAAAGTTGAATTTACCAATATTTGCAGTTCTCGTAAGAAGACGAGAAAAAATCACAAAAATACTTTGATCTTTTGGCTTTAACTAGAATTTGAATCATACAAATCCATGAAGTACTTGTGGAGCTACGAATTTTCGAAAGTGGGAACTTTTTCTGGCTCACCGGTAGAGGTAAAGAAAAGATTCAACCCAAAAAATTTTGAATTTTTGGCATGTCTGAAAATTGCAAAAAAATCTTTTCGAAATAATGAGCAAATTTATGCAACCCCTTTAAAGAGTTCTAGAGAATGTTCAGAAGTCGTTGGCAGCATTTACCTCGCCTGTGCTGTTGTGACGTCACGCCAACTTGGTGATTGTTAACCTACCTCTGTACTGCAGTCTTGTTCGTTACTAACAGCTGGTGACGATAACGTATCTGAAAACTCGAAGACATCATCAGGATCCAGTGCAGGCGGAGGTGAAATGCTCTGTGGCACATCCAAGTCCATAGGGCATATACATTGATCCAGCTCAAGTTCAGACTTTCTTCGGCGTAATGTGCCAAATGGTCCTTTCTTTCGAAGCTAGAAACACAAGAAAAGTTATATTATCATATCATTTAAGTTTAAAATTAAAAATTTAGAAAATTTAAAATTGAATTAAAAATTAAAGTAAAAATTTATTAAAAATTAGAAATTTAAAAAAAGTTACAAATTTTATTGATTTTTGGATGGCATTTTTCTGGGCCATCGGGTATATCTATTACTTCTGCAAATCATTGAATTATTATTATTATTATTATTATAACATTCTTTAAAATTGGTTGTTAAAAATAGCTCTACTTCAAGAACTAATAAAGACCAACTTACAAANTTTCTGGGCCATCGGGTATATCTATTATTTCTGCAAATCATTGAATCAATGATTAATCAATCAATCAATCAACCAACTAATCAATCAATCAATCAATCAACAAACAGAATCATTCAATGACTGATTAATGGTTCAATCAAATGAAGACATCATTCCATAAAAATCCAACACAAATACGTAAGAAACGATCTTTACCTTATGTTTTTCAGAAGCACTCAGTGGTAAAAAGTCTGGTGATTTCGCTGTCAACTCTTTTTGCTTCTGACAATTTTCGCTAAGAAGTGTTTCAAACTGGGACTGCAGATGCCTTCGAAGCAGAGTCTTACTTTGCGAAATCGATAACATGTTGGCCAAAGTATCTGCGTTAAATCGTGGCTCTAAAATCTAAAGCAAAAAGAAGAGGCAATTAGCAAATAGAAAATAAGAACGAGCATAGAAACAGATGGTAAATAGCAAGCTGTAGAATTCAAACATCAAGATCGAAGAATAAAAATCGACTCCTTCTGGAACCCACAGAATGGCAAATGACCTTCTGTTTCGAAATACAGGGTGTCCCAAAAAACTGTGTCCTGCGGAGGAGCTGTCCATCTTATCGTTCCGTTTTGGATACAGTTGCATTGGATAGGCTTCAATTTATAATTTGTAATTTTATTTTAGCCAACAGGACAAGCGGCTGCTGATATATGATACAAGAAAGTCGAACAGGTTATTGTTTCAAAAACAGCACTGTCTTTGTTCTCCAAAATTGTCAAAATTACGTAAATTTCTAAAGCAAAATCGGCTGCGTACAAGCAGAGAAAACAACATCTTAAAAATATAAACATAACAGAGAATTTTATGTCAAAGGAGCTCGGCGATTCAGATCGGGGATTCCCCAATAAACGAAGAAGCCAAATGTGACGGCTTTTGGAAAAGGCTCGTTGTTATTAAGTTATCAGCAGAAAATACAAGTTACCCTTTCAATCTGTAGAAAAAATTGCAACACAGGAATAGAACCATTTCTTGCAGTGTTTACTTGATTTTAGCTTTTTGAAGAAATCACTTTCTAACATTAGAACGTACTGCTCCCTCACAGCAGCTCGATCGTGCGTGGAAGCTACCGATGCATTCGGACTGTGTGGCCTGTTATCCCTCATTGATAGCTTAAATAAAGGAAATGTGTCCATGTAAGTACAGTGACTTTGCTATTTTCACGTGATATTTCATGTGATCACCCTATCATGGAACCAAAAAGGTAGCCAAGTCTAATATAAGCAGACTGATGACTTACTTGCGGTTGCATTTCCAGAGCTGAACCCGAAGTCTCACAGCAGGCAGCCTCGTTGTGAAATTCAAATTCTAGTTTTGCATGTGATCAGTTAAATCCTACCAATCACAGAGCGCTCTTGAAGCTCTTCATTAGCATCATGTCAGCATATTTTGACAAGAGTGTATACGCGGCTGTACTTACATGGACACATTGCCTTTAATGTGCATGATGAATAAAGACAATCAATTGCTTTAAATAGCATAGGTTCCAAATCTTTAAAAAGGCTGGTGTAAAACTGAGTGACCTATTTCTCTGAACTGAATGACTTCAAAGCAACTTTAGCTAATTCTCTATAATTCTACCGTTGGAATTTTCTGAAATCTTCAATATTTTCAAAATTAGAGTGTTTTTCTTCTTTTTCAAGACTCCAAGAAAAATTAAAAAAAAAACTCAAAACCATCGTAATTTCTAAACCGTTTGACGTAACATGAAATAATTTCGAAGAAAACCATAGTTTATGAATGCCTACAATATGGTATCAAGCAAAATTTTCTCACTCATCTGGTTTATGATTTAGAAAGTTGATGACGTCACATCCTCAAATGAGTTGAAATGTAAGATACGCTGTAATTTCAAAAAATATTCAAAATTTCCGAAAAGTCTAACGGTAGAATTATAGATAAATAGCTAAAGTTTCTTTCAAGACATTCAATCAGAAGAAATAGTTCATTAAATTTTACACCCACCTTTTTATGCTGAGATAAAGATTTGGAACCTATGCTGCTTTAAATAGCTTCCTTCTAGGAACAGGAATTTAAAAGAAAAATTAACTAACCATCAAAGCACCATGAACTCCACTGCCCCTTAAGTTCGGTGCATACTCTGCCAAATCAACAGATCTTAGCCAATCCATAACACGACCATTCGTCCATAACATTACATGATTACAGCGATCTTCATTCTGTTGAGAAAATTTGTGAAGAATGTATTGGCATCTTAGGGCCTGTTTATATGAGGAAAGTCATTCCACCTTCCAGCCAATGAGCTGAGAGGTGAGCTCCTACCCTTCTATACGATCCCTTGAAATTTTCATCTTGCGTTGACATGAAAAATGAGCCAGCCCGGCTAGGTGAGATCTCACTCTACGAGAGGTGGGATCTTACTGAAGTAGGATAAAAATTTTCCATATAAACACTGGAAGGTGGGATGAAAAGCTGGAAGGTGGGATGAAATCTTACATATAAACACTCGCCGGTTTCATCCCACCTGACAGCTGATAGCTTGGAAGGTGGGATGATTTTCCTCATTTAAACAAGCTCTTCATCAATGCAGTTTTACTCAACTTGCTCTGCTGCAACTGCATTGTTTCTGTACTTAAAAAAAGCACGAGAAAATGTTAACATTGAGGCGCCTTTTCGTCATTCACATGAGTCCAAGATTTAAAATTCAATTTTTCTAGAATTACCTGCAGAATAAGGAAATTTCCGTGCTTGAAATATTTATAAAAACATACCTGAGGTGTGAGACATGGTTTCAAATAATTGGGATGAAACTGTTGATGTCTGTAGAATATGATAATAATATCGGTTAATGTGCCAACTTTGTAACTATCATTTCCAAACAACAACAACGAGATGAAGCATATAAGTTCAATTGTTTCACAAAAGGGGGAATTTTCATATCACAAAGATGCTGCAATGTTTGACTTGCTGAAAGATTGGCGCTTAAAACATGAAATTTATGATAAACCCAACAGGGTCCTAAACGTTTTACATTTATGAACCAGTACATCACAAAAAATCCAACAGATCACAATATGATAAAAGATAAATAATATGTAAACCATAAAAACTACAGAAACTGCACACAAAAGCGCAGTATGGCAATCAATAAAACGTGAAAACAACTGAAAATTATTACCGTAGACATTGAATAGCTCTCTTTAGACTGATATGATGTAATGTTGTGTATACTTTAAGATGGAATAGGTCGTCCTGAACAGAATAAAAAGAGGTATGTCATCAACTGTAGTCTGTCTCAAATAAGATGTCACCTGCAAATTGCCCGCGAATAATAACAATAGAAGTGTTTTGCAAAGGACTTTTGCGTTATTGCAAATCTCAGGTGACATCCAATTTGAGACGGATTTTAGTGCTTTGAATGATTGAAAATAGTTCATACTATATACAGGGTGTCCCAAAAAAATGTATACAGATTTGGTTGACTCCAGCGATGTGAATTTAGCTTTAATCAATGGCTAATCACTTTAAAAATGTTCCTCAGTAGTTAACTTGAACATAGGTACCTCGTTTGTTGGTAGTGGTGCTTTGAGAGCAGACATGTTAATCTTGAAAGCCCAAATTTGCCTCTTCCTGCAAATCAGAGCTTTAGACTTTTGGCCTAAGCAAATTCTTAAGGCACAGCGTATAAATCAACGATAGCCTTGATAAAACTTGAACAATATTAGATCTTTTGTTATTCTGCTTTCCAAAAGTCACCCCCCAGTCATACATTGGGCAGTTTTTTAATTTTTCATTAATTTCAGTTCTAAATTTCAATATGCTTCAGGAACTTGCTTAGGCCAAAAGGCCTAACCTCTGGTTTGCAGGTGGATACAAATCTGAGTTTTCAAGATTGATATTTCTGCTCTCAAAGTACCAATGTCAACAAACGAGGTATCTATGCTATGTTCAAGTTAACTATCGACGAACATTTTTAGAGTGATTAGACATTGATTGAAGCTAAATTCACAGCGCTAGAGTTAACCAAATCCGTCTACATTTTTGTGGGGCACCCGGTACAACAAATTTAAAAAAAAACAATATAAAATATAATTTTCAGCCACAATTTTTATTCAAATATACCACTTTACAAAACGACCTTGATCTGGTTTGCTGTCACCTCTTTTTGCTTTGCTTGCACGTGTTTGGTAAAGAAATAGGTTAGAAACTGGTATGCATCGTTGAAAAACTTACGAGGGTCATATTCTGTAATATGCGTCCGTCAACTCGATTCTCGTAGAACACTCCCTTATATTGGGGCAAACCAATATCATCTAGCCACCCTGCAATTACCAAGATATGTGTGTCAAATCAAAATTAAATGGTACGCTTCTTCTTGAAAGATTTACTCTTGAAAGGTGATTACAAGATTCACTATTTGGAGCATTAAAAATCAATAATGATACAGTAATAGCCGACATGAAAGCAACTGCATATTCAGACCATCTATGCTTATTTTTGGCCAATTAGGCACATTCGTATCAAAATTACATACATAAATAAAAGAGCTTGTACACAAATGACAAGCTCCTTTGCGCGGGTTTTTACCGTAGCAAAGATGCCGGCAAACTGATCAAGATTACTCTACTCAATATTACGCATGTAAAATGTACTTATTATATTTTGTTAGTCTCCCAATTGTAAGGCAATGTTAGGATCTTTAGAAACTGGGTGTACTGCTGTAATTGGTATGCAAAAGAAACAAAGAAACTTTTAGTGCAAATACAGGGAATAGAAAATCTACATACGAAGCATGATGTCTTTTTAGGAAAAAGCAAAGATCTTAGCAGAACCTTGTAATTTCTGTTTTAGCATCTTCTTACAGAATCGTTTTTGGACTATAAGCTCAAAAAGTTGAACTAATATAATTCGACTTACTTGCAACCCAGTTGTGATCAAGTCTTCCCGTATAATCCGGACCTGGTGCCTGTAACGCCTGAAGAGAAAACAGAAATATACAAGATGAGCCAGAAAAAAGTTTCCACTTTTGAAAATTCATACCACCAAGGACCACTCGATGGATTGGAATGAATCGAATTTTGCTTAATCGCCGAGAGATTGAATTATTTTTGTAATTTTTCTGTGAGCACTGGAAATATAGGTAGACTCAACTTTACGAAAATTTCGTGGTAGCAAAATGCCTGACAAAGACATAAAACATTTGATCAAATCATTTTGAAAATCTTCCCACAGAACAATAAAGAAAGTACGATTTTTCAAGGGTGAGAGATATCGTCTGCCCCTTTGATTGCCATGGGATTTAAAATCTTCAATATTTGTTTCAAGATCTATTTCCTATAACTCCTGAGAGAGGTGAAATGCCTTTGCGTATTGTTCTGCGAGGGGAGATCCTTTACAAATTGATCAAGCGTTTAGGACCCTTTTTAAGACATTTCAGGACCACCACACAACATATATACCGTAAAAGCTCTGTTAAGCCCCCGGGGGACATATTTAGCTTCGGATACTCCAGAGGGGGGCTTTAAAGAGAAAAGGAATTATTAGAGAGAGGGGCTTCTTCACAAAGTCGAATGACAAAGGCATATATGATAGCTTTTCACTTCTTTTACCCCATATTTTGCGGATTCAACATACAACTTTACGAATCCAATACATAAATTCGACACAATTTTATCTCAAATCATATCAAAATTAACATGCAAACCTTTTTAGTTAAATAGATGGAAAATCTTTGGTAGTCTCCAGAATTTAATGTAATTGAGGGGGGATTAAAAGAGAGGGGGCTTATTTAAACTTTTGGCTCAAAGAGGGGGGCTTAATAGAGAGGGGGCTTAATGGAGAGGTGGGGCTAAATAGAGCTTGTGATATCATCGTGACACTGAAGCTAAGATTTACTAACCTGCAAAGCAAATGTTAATTTCTTCTGATGTATATGTAATGAAATCCCGATCTCCCTTTCAAATTCCAGATTGTTCATTTTGAACACGTCATCTCCCCTAGCAACGACTTTAGTAAACGTTGGAATATAAGCAGCAAGTCCCTCATCCTCTAACCAGTCACTTATTTGCTCCATTGTCCAAGTTGCGAAAGAGCGTCCAATAACATTCCTGCGACGAAGATAATTACTATCTTAGAAATAGACGCTTCGAAGGTAAACAAAATAAATCGAAATCGATTCGATGCGACCATCAGATGAGCATTTGCAACATAGGGCTCAAATCTTTAAAAAGGTCGGTGCAAAATTCTATTGCAGTTTCTTTGAAATAAATAGCTTGGCAGGAACTTGGAAGGGTTTTTCGCTGTAAATCTGCCATGGCAATTTATCTATATCTTGATTAGTTTCAATATGGCGGCATTTATTAAATTTGAGGCTATGACGTCATTAAATTTCTAAATCCTAAACTAGAAAAGCTACTGAGTTCTGCTTGCCACCATTGCAGAACTCCATGAACTTTGGTTTTCTTGAAGGTTATATTATTTTTCCTCTATTAGTTTAGGATTTACGATGATNATGTTAATTTCTTCTGATGTATATGTAATGAAATCCCGATCTCCCTTTCAAATTCCAGATTGTTCATTTTGAACACGTCATCTCCCCTAGCAACGACTTTAGTAAACGTTGGAATATAAGCAGCAAGTCCCTCATCCTCTAACCAGTCACTTATTTGCTCCATTGTCCAAGTTGCGAAAGAGCGTCCAATAACATTCCTGCGACGAAGATAATTACTATCTTAGAAATAGACGCTTCGAAGGTAAACAAAATAAATCGAAATCGATTCGATGCGACCATCAGATGAGCATTTGCAACATACGGCTCAAATCTTTAAAAAGGTCGGTGTAAAATTCTATTGCAGTTTTCTTTGAAATAAATAGCTTGGAAGGAACTTGGAAGGGTTTTTCGCTGTAAATCTGCCGTGGCAATTTATCTATATCTTGATTAGTTTCAATATGGCGGCATTTATTAAATTTGAGGCTATGACGTCATTAAATTTCTAAATCCTAAACTAGAAAAGCTACAGATTTCTGCTTGCCACCATATTGCAGACCTCCATGAACTATGGTTTTCTTGAAGGTTATGTAATTTTTCCTCTATTAGTTTAGGATATACGATGATTTGAATGTTTTTCAAAATTTTCCATGAATTTTTTCAAAAATAATCAAATTTCCGCCATTTTGAAAAAAAACAAAATATCATAAAATTTCCAGGGCAGATTTACAGCAAAGTACCATAAGTTTGTTTCAAGCCATCCAATTCAAAGACAATATAATACAATTTTACACAGACCTTTTTAAAGATTTGAGCCCTATGCTAGCATTTGCAATATTTTTATCACTTTTACACAATTGGAATCTGACTCCACAGCAAGGGTGAATTTTGTAAAACAAAGGAAACAGGTTTGATAAAGGCAAAGCGATTTGAAAGCCTCAAGAATAGATTTCACACCTTCTGTGCAGCCAGCGATAAATGATTTGTCTTCTCTGTTTATTTTCAATTGATTGAGTGGACTCAAGAGATGTGACATCTATTCTTCTAAAAGGCAAATCATCTTATCTTCACAGAAACCTGAATGCTTTGTTTTTACAAAATTCGCCCTTGCTTAGCCTGCGTGCAGACTCTACTGATTTCCTTTCATTTCAGAGAGGTTCTCCTCCAGTAGAGGTTCTACTGGAGGAGAACCTCTCTGAAAAGAAATCAGTAGAGTCTGCACGCAGGCTACCCTTGCTGTACTCCGCAGAAAATTTTCCGTAAATCTCTCCGATCATCTATCTGTAAAAAAAACCTCGAAGTGACTTTGGATGAAAATCAAGGATGTTTGAAAAGATGTTTGAAAAGAGTAAAATCATTGAAATAACTTAAAACCCTAGAAAATATAAATAAAATAGCTAAATCACCGAGAAACGACAGTATGAAAAATTTTCTGAAAAGAAAACAAGAATATGAAACATAAAAAGGAAAAAACTAAAAAATACATGCCATGTTTTGTAATGATCATTGAAAAGATGAGCAGAAAAACACCAACAATAACAAAAGCGTAGCGACATATGAAAGATTTACACGTTTCTTTATAAGAGACTGGTTTATAAGAAACTAGTACTACGATGACCAAAAATTTAAGAAACTCTAGTACTATGTATGTTCATTTCTAGAATAAGAGTCGGTAGATTACGGTTCACGCGGCATTGCGTTTGTAAATATCAAGTTTTAACTGCAAAAATTGGTAACATTTTGCCTTAATATGCATGGCTTATTCGTGGTGACAATATCAATGCCAAATGCAAGCCCTTTGTCTATAACAAGGGCTTCAAACCATAACGCAATCTTAGATCCCCAAAAATAAGAAACTCATTAAGAAACTTTTACTACTTTGTTTCTTATAGAAAAAACGTGTATAAACACAAACCTTTTGTGCTCCGAAGATGAGGAATATACCCGACCATTCGAGTTTTGCATCTAAAATGAAAATAAGAAACGTCTATTTTTCCATGATAGCTTTCCCTTGTAAACTAGACCGATCAAATGAGCAAAATAAAATTGCGAAAAACGAAAAGCCGCATAAAGTAAAGGAAGTTTTCTCTTTATCATTGATTTTCATACATCTTTATTCCATAAAATTATGCGTAAAAAAAGATGTCATTTCTGAGGTATCAAGAAATGAATAAAAATTAGATAAAAATAAAATAAAAAATGTTGTACGTAGCAGAGGGTAGTTTCGATCTACCGACCTCTGGGTTATGGGCCCAGCACGCTTCCACTGCGCCACTCTGCTGAAAACCACCAGTTGGAAATCTGAATGTCTATTGTACGAGAAACAATGCTATTGTTTTCATGGTGGCTGATGCAATTGCGTGCAACCTCGTTCCCAGGGCAATCACGCAGCCTTTTATTTAGTTTTTATCAGAAATTAGCCTGTGCTGCAACAAATCCTACTACGCAATTACTTGACCAAAAGGCTTGCATAATTGCTATTTGATTAGGTTGTTCAGGATGATTTTGAAGACTTTAGGTCGCAGCAGTGCCGTTTTGATGCTGATAAAAACTTACGTGTCTAAATATATATTATACTAAGCATAAAGTCAGGTTGGTAGGAAACACACAACGAAATTTTCCAATCAAAAACTCTGCGACAAAGCTTTTCCAAAGTTGGGAGTCAATCCATCCTTACGACAATGTGAATCAGTGTTTTCGTGGAAAGTCAGTTTGAAATTGACATCAATGATTTCAGAAGTCTAACATGTTTAAGCATCATTCTTTCCACTTTTATCGCATCATCGAACCATCGAACCACCAGCTTAATAATTGTGTACATAAGAACGTTACAACCTTCAAATTGGCAAAACATATTACACTAGAAAGGGATGCAATACTTACGACAGGAGTATTCGGCGCGAGTCCCCTTGACTTGATGTTATTTCGAACTGAAAATAAAAGTGTATTCTACAGTTATAAGACAAAACAGCAGTGCAACTAAAAACATAATAACAACAGTTGCCTCCACCTTAGACTTGCCCCAAGTCTATTTCGTCGTCAAAAAAAGTTGTAAAGGAGAATCTTTCGTATTTTACTTTCAGACAGACTTATTACAGTTGATGAAATAGACTTAGGGCTCGTCTACTTCCATCTCAGAAGGAGATGAATTTTGGAAATGCCCCTCAACGCCATATTTTTCGCCTGCGTGCAGCTTCAACTCCTCCTCAACTCCTCCTCCTCCTTAAGGAAGAGTTGAGGCTGCACGCAGGCTACATCTTTTCCGAAATCGTCCACTGCATGATGACTTTACCAAAACAGCGACAATTGCACGCACGTTTTCACACACAAAAACACTTTATGAATAACTCTACTCTCGTGAGAATGTTTTTAAAAACTTGAGAAATTCTACTGATGAACATCTTCGTTAAGAAGATTTCCAACAGAAATTCATGTCAACAGCTTTATTATCCTGACTATGTCTCATGTCTAAGACAACAGTAAACATACAGTAAGTCCCCGCATATAAGAAACGGACATATAAGAAACTACAGCCTGCCAGCATAGAGAATATTTTCTCCTTTATAAGAAACTAGGCAGCCTGATTTTGTCCAGTTTCTTATAAATGATGCAAAGTTGAAAAAATACTCGACCACACTGCCGTTTTTCTGTGTAGCTTCAGTACTAAAATTTGTAAAATCTGTTCAACGTCTAGATATACAGTATTTCATATTTGCTTCATCCATTATCATTTCTTGGGACATGCTTGTTTACTATGCAGCAGCATCCTTGAATTTAAAAATGGTTTTTTGACAAGAAAATATTACGTGAAAGAAAGTTTCTCAATGGACATATAAGAAATCTTCCAGCCTCATTTGAACATATTTTCTTGCATATAAGAAACCAGAAAGCCTGATTTGAAAATTTGAGTTTCATAAATGCGGGGACTTAATGTAGTCAGCCTGATCAACAGTTGGGAAACTCACAAGAAACTCATTAGTGATGTTCCAGCTTGGCTTCTTTAAAAATCTTTATAAATTTTGCTGTACTTTATAAATTTGGCCTACAGCAGCATTAAATATTCTTCAAATAGAAAAATCATACAACATAGCTAGGGCGAAGGCTGGCACTCCTGTTTCTTCAAATAACATTTGCCTTCCAAAAGAGATAGATATCCATAAATCAATACTATTTTTCCAGGAATAAAAGTTGTAAGTACCTAAATTTGGTTCAGAACTACTTCTAGCTCCTTGAAAGACACTGTCATTCTCGCTGTCATTTTCGATCCGTGGGTATTCGATGCCATTCGATTCAGGGCGATTTGTAGCCATACCAGCTATGAAAAAGGAGTTACGTCAATTCTTCTAATCCCAAAATCTCAAATTACTTACCATGCAAACAACGCAAAAAGGAACTTGAAATAACGAAAGTATAGCATACACGTATTTTTTTGTAAGAAACTGCCCATAAGAAACTCACCTCTCAGATCACCAAAAAATTAAGAAACTCAAGTACTGGGAAAACATGGGTTAAAAAACTATCTATTTTGATAAAGGAAATCCTTGACATATTATTACTTTATTTTCACTTGTTTCCTGTATCAAATTACTCATAAGGTACTTGAGAAATGTCTAGACATTGGAAATGCTCAAAAAACTTTGTTTTGAAATGTTCACGAGGGCACAGGTAGTGAACATGAAGATTGTTATGGAACCTCTGAGAAACTAATAAGAAACTCTGAGTACTCAAAATCTGATAATTTCAAGAAACTCACGCAAATTCTTAGTTTCGTATGAAAAAAATACGTGTATATAAACAATGATATAAGTGGATGATAGGCACCGAGGTTGAAAGAAAATGGCAAGTCGACAAATAAAAGGCAATCTACTGAGTCCCCAAATAAACAGTACCAAAAATAGTACCCCTCAAAAGGGCTGATCAGTCCGAAGAGAGGATCATAGCTAGGCTAATTGCTTACAGAGTTTCATGAAAGATCTATACAATTTTCGGCCGTCACAATCAAAATTTTACTGGCAATCTCAAACAGTTTCTCATCTCAAATTTGACACAAATCTCACAAAATGATAGCTTGTGATGGATTTCTCTTCCAAAACTGTGACACTCTTCTATTCTTGAGCTCTGAAATCAGAGTTCTTCTCAACAGGCAATACAGCATACACCTGCGTATTGGAACCTATAATGTTGGAAGTCAGCCTGGCTTCTTGTACAATGGATACAATGGATTGGTTGTTATGAAACAATTGAAAATTTAGCAATTTCAGTCACTAGGTCCTTAATCAATCAGCTTCTTATAAACGGGTGTTTACTGCATCTCCTAAAGGTTCGTTTCCTATGGACATGTACGGAAAAGTAGTGAGCAAAAAGCCCCCCAAAAAGCACCTTTTTATATTTAATTTCAAACGACTCGATTGCAAGTCAATGACCATTCTTTATCTATATCACTTACTTACTTATGATGAATTCTTTGCTAAATAAAACTATATCAATTGACAAAAGTAAATTAATGAAGTCATCGATTACTAAAATCATGCTTCAACAGAAAAATATGATACTAGCAGAGGGTAGTTTCGATCTACCGACCTCTGGGTTATGAGCCCAGCACGCTTCCACTGCGCTACTCTGCTTGTTAGAACTCATTGTTCATTGTTCATTGTTCATTGAAAACGCGATGTCGATTGTATTGATGCAGTGCTACTTTCGATATGGCTGAAGCTTACATAGACGTTAGTTAGAAAGACATAGGTTTGTCACCAAAATTTTCGTGTTTACGAATCAGTTAGTATCTCTTTACAACTGTCGAAATTTTATAAAATAAAATATTTGTGATGGAGTTTAGTTTAGACGAAAGTCTATTCGGTTCTTTGATTTAGATCTTTCGAGCAACAACTGGTTACCCCCGCATTGATCTAATGACCCACTGGGTTTTTTTTACTTGCCTCTTTGAGACAGTCTTCATGTATTATTTCATCAGCTGGCTTAAGTTACTAAATTTCGCTGTTTGGCAGCGAAATGCCGAGGATTACTCCTGTTTAAAAAATCATCAAAAATTGACTATCCAACCTTTGATAAAATTTTCTTTTTTGAGTCATGTTGTCAAAGACCCCAAAATATTCACAGGTGATAAAATGTTTGCTTTAATACAGCAAGGTCGAAAAATAACACGTTGAAAAACCATATTTTGAGCAATAGTTTTTAAGCAAAATTCTCAATCTTGCCTAAGAGTCAAAATTTTCAGATTTTTAACCATCATTGAAGTCTCTAATGATAGTGCGCATTTCCTTCTGTCATTTATGACCAAGCTAGAAGTTTTACATGCACAAAGAAATCGCTATTTTTGCAGTATGATTCAAAACCAGGGAGCCCTAAAAAGAGTTAAATTTGATAATTTTTAAACCAATTAAAAGATCAGCTATACCTTGGAAAAAAATTTGGTCTTTGATCTACTTCCCAAAAAAAGAAAATTGAAGATCGGCCGTGTAATAAAATGTTGGTGATTTTTCAAACGGGAGTACTTGTTTTGGGACACCCGGTACTTCTGTTTTGGGCTTAGGCCATCCAGAAGTAAAATTCCACTTGCACTTTTGCACAAAATCAATCAATTGGCAATAGATTACCTTCCATGGCTTTGTTTGCTGCCATTAGTCGCTCGTTGTCCTAGAAAATTAGAAACGTTGAAATTCAAATAAACAACGCAGAGAAAACTTGGGGAGAAAGGAAAAAACACACACAAAACAAGGCAAACCTTCGTCATCTATCAACGTTAATCTTCTATCTATCGAGTAGGTCTCATTGGGGTCTCATTCGGTAACCCCGTCGTACAAATCTTGTCAAACAACTCCTTGAGTGACTGGCTGACTTTGCAAATTGACTTTGAAAATTGACCTTTTAGCTATTCTACAAAAGAGCCTGGATCAAGCGATATTTCTTCGCATTTTTGTAAGAAAGGTCCGATCGAGTGGCGTTGGAGCTTCCATTACTGTGGTGCACATTCGAAAATTTCCAAAATGTATAAAAAAACATTGGTCGATTCAGACACTTGTGGTGTAAAATAGCAAAAAGCCATTGACTGACTGATTCTCATCGATCGATTGATCCGATAGTTGATGGGGGGGGGGGGGCAGTCGTTGTCTTTTATAAAATGCTAATCACTAATGGAAATATCACTAAAAGAACGTCATGAAGTCAACATAGGGCTCAAATCTTTAAAAAGGTCGGTGTAAAATTCTATTACACTTTTCTTTGAATTAAATGGCTTGGATGGAACTTGGGGTTTTTTGCTATAAATCTGCCGTGGCAATTTATTGATATCTTGATTAGTTTCAAAATGTCGGCATTTATTAAATTTGAGGCTATGACGTCATCAAGTTTCTAAATCCTGAACCAGAAAAGCTACAGATTTCTGCTTGCCACCATGTTGTAGACCTTCATAAACCATGGTTTTCTTGAAGGTTATATCATCTTCCCTCTATTGGTTTAGGATGTACGATGATTTGACTTGTTTTAAAAAACTTTCCATGATTTCTTCAAAAATAATCAAATTACCGCCATTTTGAAAAAAATAAAGATATCAACAACTTTCCACGGCAGATTTACAGCAAAGTAACAAAAGCTCTTTTTGAGCCATTCAATTCAAAGAAAAATGTCAAAGAATTTTACACCCACCTTTTTAAAGATTTCAAAGATTTGAGCCCTATGCTTATGAAGTCTGGAAAATGCCCCCCCCCCCCAACGAAGTCCATTCTGCGATTATCTACTGATCGATAGAATCGACAAATATTACGACAATCAATAAGAAGGACTTGAATAACCTACTTCTCTCAATCGTTCAATCTCTGTTTGCACCCTTGAAATAGCATTATCTTTTTCCTCGTGTGACACCTTTAGATCTTCGACAATCAACTTCAGTCGACTATTTTCCGACGCTATGAAAAAAAGCAAATAATCGAAGTTAAAATCCAAAGAAACTGACTGTTATTTCAAACATATTCATGACATTCATTATTGACAGAAACAATTTATCTGTTATTTCAAAAACATTCATGGGAA
>REGL01000035.1:0-42175 GCA_004194395.1 Aurelia aurita complex sp. Pacific | reverse complement strand
AAAGGAACTTATGGTACTTTGCTGTAAATCTGCCGTGGAAATTTTTTGATACCTTGTTTTTTAAATGGCGGCAAATTAAATGTGTTTGAAAAAACCATGGAAAATTTTAAAAAGATTTAAATTATCGTAAATCCTAAAATAATTGGGGGGAAATGATATAACCTTCAAGAAAATCATAGTTTATGAAGGTCTACAATATGGTGGCAAGCAGAAATCTGAAGCTTTTCTAGTTTATGATTTAGAAATTTGATGACGTCATGGCCTCAAATTTAATAAATGTTGCCATTTTGAAACTAATCAAGATATCAATAAATTTCCACGGCAGATTTACAACAAAAACCCTAAGTTCCTTCCAAGCCATTTAATTCCCAGAAAACTGTGATAGAACTTTACACCGACCTTTTTGAAGATTTGAGCCCTATGTTTACACTCAATATCAGTTTAGGCACTCACCTGGTATAAAAGGCATCCTTGGGTTTGATGGTCCCGGGAAATTCGTCGTATTAGCAAATGGTTCCGCATCAGACATTGCGATTTCATCCCAAAGATCTCCGGTGCGGTCTGAAACAATACTGTGTTCTTTTTCGTATTCTTCTAAGATATCAAGTAGGTTGAATCGACGTCGGTAGTTAACGAAGAAATTTCGACATTGGCTCACGGTTTTGTTTCCCAGAACTTCAGCCATTGCTTGGAAATCTTTACCATATGATCTTACACCTAAAACATGCGGAAGTTCAGTTTTATTTTATTGTCAAATTTGCAATCATGGTGTCTTACAATCCCAACAAAGAATTTAAAAAGGTGGCTGGAATTTAGAAAAACAACTCTTAACAAAGCTTAAAACTTAAACACTACATCATTGAACAAGATTTGCACGATTGGTTATTGTACCTCCCTTTGATTTAGTCTACACGAGAAAAAACTGAATCGATTCCAAACTGGTACAGATCAGCCTTGCGTTTACACAGGATCGCTCGGGTTCGATCCGCTATACGTGCTAGATTGGGATCGTTTGCCAGAGAGATCCAGCTTGGGATCAATCCTGTCAGAGCCTCGTGTAAACGGCTGGATCGATCCCAAACTGGCACGGATGCAAAACGAGGCAAGCTGAAAAAGGAAATCGAGGCGTTTTCATAATGACACCTTTTGGTCACCCTGACAACAAACGGCGAGAAGTCTTTACGCATGTCCAAGTCTTTATAAGGAGTCTGGGAATCAGTGAAAAGGTACCTGGATCAATCCTGTGTAAATGCAACATAATTTGGAATCGATCCCGTGTAAACATCTGCAAAATTTTGGGATCGATCCCGAACTGGATCGATCCAGTTTTCTCTCATGTAAATGGGGCCTTAAAGGCTTGAAAGAAATTGCAGGTACTTTGCCATTATTGGTTGTTCGCAATTTCTAATATCTCAATTCTTTTCAAACTTGTAGTGTTTTCCGTGTATCGTGTCTCAACTATTTTAGAAGCTGTGACGTCATCAAGTTGCTAAATTGTAGACCAGAAAAACTAGAGATTTTTCTTACTGCCACATTGTAGGCTGTCATAAACTATGGTTTGTTGTTAGATTATATCACTTTGATTGCGAAGGTGTTGTGGTGCAGTGTTGTGGCGCAGATTAAATCACTTTGATTGCAGCCAGAGCAGTCAGGCAGACAGGGTTCGATCCCAGGTGTAGAGTCCCACCACTTGGGCATCATGACAAGGGGTCGCAGATTCAATTAGGCCTATTCTACTTCTGCGATCCCAGTGCTTGGCGCTAAAAACCGCAACTTCACCTTCCCTCTATCAATTTAGGACGTATAATGATTTTGACATTTTTCATATCTACTCGTGAATTTTTTTGATTTTTTCAATCAGAGAAGAAAGGCCATAATTCTGAGAATAATCAAAATATCAAAAATTGCCAAAAAATTAAGGTTCCTTTCATCTGAAATTCCTTTCAAGTCATTAAATCAGAAGGAAAACACAATGAAGAATATTACCTCAGCTGAGCGAGTTTCCCGGTGAAATGGGAAAATGCCGGGGAAACTTTCTCCATATGAACAGGCCCTTAGTGCAATCTCTTATAAAGATTTGACGCCTAAGCTTCCGAATAATGCCATTACATCGTACTGTTAAAACACATATCACAAATTAACATGGCAATTTAACAATGATATAAAATAAAACATGATAAGNAAGGTCTACAATATGGTGGCAAGCAAGAATCTGAAGCTTTTCTAGTTTATGATTTAGAAATTTGATGACGTCATGGCCTCAAATTTAATAAATGTTGCCATTTTGAAACTAATCAAGATATCAATAAATTTCCACGGCAGATTTACAACAAAAACCCTAAGTTCCTTCCAAGCCATTTAATTCCCAGAAAACTGTGATAGAACTTTACACCGACCTTTTTGAAGATTTGAGCCCTATGTTTACACTCAATATCAGTTTAGGCACTCACCTGGTATAAAAGGCATCCTTGGGTTTGATGGTCCCGGGAAATTCGTCGTATTAGCAAATGGTTCTGCATCAGACATGGCGATTTCATCCCAAAGATCTCCGGTGCGGTCTGAAACAATACTGTGTTCTTTTTCGTATTCTTCTAAGATATCAAGTAGGTTGAATCGACGTCGGTAGTTAACGAAGAAATTTCGACATTGGCTCACGGTTTTATTTCCCAGAACTTCAGCCATTGCTTGGAAATCTTTACCATATGATCTCACACCTAAAACATGCGGAAGTTCAGTTTGATTTTATCGTCAAATTTGCAATCATGGTGTCTTACAATCCCAACAAAGAATTTAAAGGTGGCTGGAATTTATAAAAACAACTCTTAACAAAGCTTAAACACTACATCATTGAACAAGATTGCACGATTGGTTATTGTACCTCCCTTTGATTTAGTCTACACGAGAAAAAACTGAATCGATTCCAAACTGGTACGGATCAGCCTTGCGTTTACACAGGGTCGCTCGGGTTCAATCCGCTATCCGTGCTAGTTTGGGATCGTTTGTCAGAGCGATCCAGTTTTGGATCGATCCTGTCAGAGCCTCGTGTAAACGGCTGGATACTGGCACGGATGCAAAACGAGGCAAGCAGAAAAAGGAAATCGAGGTGTTTTCATAATGACACCTTTTGGTCACCCTGACAACAAATGGCGAGAAGTCTTTACGCATGCCCAAGTCTTTATAAGGAGTCTGAGAATCAGTGAAAAGGTACCTGGGTCGATCCCGTGTAAACGCAACTTAATCTGGAATCGATCCCGTGTAAACACCCGCAAAATTTTGGGATCGATCCCGAACTGGATAGATCCAGTTTTCTCTCGTGTAAACGGGGCCTTAAAGCCTTGAAAAGAATTTCAGGTTTAATGCCATTATTGCCATTATTGGTTACTCGCAATTTCTAATATCTTAATTCTCTTCAAACTTGTAGTATTTTCCGAGTATCGCGTCTCAACTATTTTAGAAGCTGTGACGTCATCAAGTTGCTAAATTGTAGACCAGAAAACAAAAAAGATTTTTCTTACCGCCACATTGTAGGCTGTCATAGACTGGTTTTGTTGAAGATTGTATCACTTTTCCTCTATCAATTTAGGACGTATAATGATTGTGATTTTTTTATAATCTACTCTTAATTCTTGTTGCTTTTTCAATCAGAGAGAAAAAAGGCAATAATTCTGAGAATAATCAAATATCAAAACTTGCCAAAAAATTAAGGTTCCTTTCATCTGAAATTCCTTTCAAGTCGTTAAATCAGAAGGAAAACACAATGAAGAATATTACCTCAGCTGAGCGAGTTTCCCGGTGAAATGGGAAAATGCCGGGGAAACTTTCTCCATATGAACAGGCCCTTAGTGCAATCTCTTATAAAGATTTGACGCCTAAGCTTCCAAATAATGCCATTACATCGTACTGTTAAAACACATATCACAAATTAACATGGCAATTTAACAATGATATAAAATAAAACATGATAAGCACAGANGAAGAAAGGCCATAATTCTGAGAATAATCAAAATATCAAAAATTGCCAAAAAATTAAGGTTCCTTTCATCTGAAATTCCTTTCAAGTCATTAAATCAGAAGGAAAACACAATGAAGAATATTACCTCAGCTGAGCGAGTTTCCCGGTGAAATGGGAAAATGCCGGGGAAACTTTCTCCATATGAACAGGCCCTTAGTGCAATCTCTTATAAAGATTTGACGCCTAAGCTTCCGAATAATGCCATTACATCGTACTGTTAAAACACATATCACAAATTAACATGGCAATTTAACAATGATATAAAATAAAACATGATAAGCACAGGCATACTTACATTGAACAGCTATTAATAATTCCTCGTTGGTCCACCGTGCATTCAGTTTTTGGTTTGGCTACAAGAAAAGGCAATGATGCAATTAGATCCTGCTCATCGAAACCAGACAAAGAAAATTCTAATTTTTCAATGTGAGCACATGTCAGATCCACAGCAGCACTTTGGTTCCTGCCGGGAAATTAATGCTGGGATTACTCATGAAAAGTTTGTTTCCAAATATGGGACGCTCTTGGAAGACTATTATAATGTACTTCCTGTCAAACCTACTACGTAGAGGTCATTACCGACGAAGGGCAAGGCCCGATACGTTTAGTTGCTACTTTCTATGGGGTTCGAAGTATTTCTTAGATTTATATCATCAGTTGTTTTTGCTATTAATACGTCGCCACACGCTTCACTGTTATTTGAATCTGCTACGTAGAGTTAGGAGAATCGCCAACTCTCTGTAACTCCAGGTTAAATGAATAACAAGGTGTGGTCACGTCAATAGAGACCAAAAACTACTGTCAGATGCCACGTGAAATCAAGAAAAAAATAATACGACCGGGTGAGCCAGAAAAAAGTTCCCACTTTCGAAAATTCGTAGCACCACAAGTACTTCATGGATTTGAATGCTTCAAATTCTAGCTAAAAGCGAAAAGATCGAAGTATTTTTGTAATTTTTCTCGTCTCGTTACGAGCACTGCAAATATGGGTAAATTCAATTTCACAAAAATTTCATTGTTGCAAAATGGCTGAAAAAGGGCCTAAAACACTTGATCAAATCGTCAGGACTCTCCTCACACAGAACAATGCGCACGAGGGTCTCAACTCTCTCAAGAGTTATAAGACATCGATTTTCAAAAGGATACTAAAGATTTTCAATCCCATGGCAATAAACGTGCAGACGATATTTCTCACCCATGAGAAATTGCATTTTCTCTGTTGTTCTTAGCGAGGAGTCCTTTATGATTTGATCAAGTATTTTAGGCCTTTTTCAGTCATTTTGCGATCACCATGTTTTTGTAAACTTGAATTTACCATTTTTTCAGTGCTCGTAAGAAGGCGAGAAAAATCACAAAAATACTTCGATCTATTGGCTGTCAAGCAAATATTGATTCACTCCAATCCATCCAGTACTCTTGATGCTATGAATTTTCAAAAGTGGGAACTTTTTTCTGGTTCACCCAGTATTTAAAAAGAGGACATTAGAATTTTTACTGTACCTCTGGAGGTCGCAATCGGTCCATCTTTTCGACGACTCCTTGCTTTTCTTGGCCTATTGTTTGTTTTGTTGTTTGTACTTGTCGTCGCAGATTAATCAGGTCTATTTCTAATGGTCGAATGTGACTATCTCCGTGTACTTGAGCAACATCATTTAGCAAGTCACCAGTCAGATGCATACCCTGTAATATAAAGAGAAAATAAATAGATGATAGGGTTTCGATTACACATGAGGCACACCTGTAGAACGAAAAACATCGTTTCGGTATAATATACGTATTGTTTATATAAGAAACTGCTAACGAGAAACTCAACTCTAAGATCGCCAAAAAATTAAGAGACTCT
This sequence comes from Aurelia aurita complex sp. Pacific, assembly GCA_004194395.1. NCBI lineage: Eukaryota > Metazoa > Cnidaria > Scyphozoa > Semaeostomeae > Ulmaridae > Aurelia > Aurelia aurita complex sp. Pacific. The sequence continues at coordinate 36,320 of REGL01000035.1, read as the reverse complement.
AGTACTGGGAAAATATAACATAAGAAACTATTCATTTTGATAAAAGAGATTCTTAATATATTCTTTATTTCACTTTCATTTGTTTGCTGTGTCATATTTCTTAGAGATTTGTTTTAAAATGTTCACGAGGGAACCAGTAGGGAATATGAAGATTCTTATGGAACCTTGAAGAAACTAATAAGAAACTCTGAGCCTCAAAATCTGATAATTTTAAAGTTTCTCACAGAAGATATGTGTATGACCATTTATCGATTTAAGAACAAACTGAGAAGACACTGATACGCTTGCAAATTCAACAGAAATAAACAAAACTTCGAGCTTAATGCGTGATAGATCAGTGTAGCTCTGTAGATGTCTGAATGGACTAATGTAAATAGAGTTTACTACTTTGTAATCAGATATCATTATTCATTAGGCATTGTAGGGACATTGTGTAAAAATATTGGTAGAAAAAGGACTAGTCACATGTAATGCTTCGAAAGAACTTTCGGTATATCCATAAAAAGAAAACCATCTGCAATGGAATATAACTCTCTCTCCTGTCTTTCAGTTTCCGAGCAATAAACAACATTATACCCTATTCACATTGGCAAGTTAAACCAGCTGAAAGTAAATCAGGTTATGGTTGTTGCATTTTAATTGGTCTATCCAACAAGTCAAATGGATTTGATTGGTTAAAATTCAACATGGTTTAAATAAACCTGGTTTAACTGTGTCAGTGTGAAAAGGGTATTAGGTTAACGAGGTACCTCAATTGATGCTGTATGTAATGTTTCAACCTACCTTTGGGGGCCGTTTCTTTAGCTTTGCTTGAGGTCCTTTATACAATTGATTGCTAACAACTCCTTCTAATTTTGCAGCTATTTTTGGTCTCATCACACCAGTCCGGCTATAAAGCAATGAAAAATGTATGAGTAGGAGACATCGCTACCGGAACAGGAATAGCAGTGAAACATTTAGGTTGCTTTAGCATAGGGCTCAAATCTGTCAATTCTCTAAAAAGGTGGGTGCAAAATTCTATGACATTTTTTCTTTGAGTTGAATGACTTGAAAGGAACTCATTTTACTTTGCTGTAAATCTGCCTTCAACATTTTTTGATATCTTGATTTTTTTCAAAATGGCGGCAATTTAATTATTTTCGAAAAAATTCCTGAAGATTTTGAAAAAATGTAAATCCTTGTAAATCCTAAACCAATAGAGGGAGAATGATACAACCTTCAAGAACCATAGTTTATGAATTAATGTCTTCGGGAGATCTGGAGATCTTTAATGGCTTCGTGCTAGACCTTCGATTATTTGTACCTTTTGAAGCAATCTTTTCATGCTTCCTTCAGTTATCAATCTATTAAAACACGAAGATTTCTAGCCTTGCCATGGATAATAAACATTTTGTGCTGATGGCTTCAGATTTATATTTTCTGGTATTGCCCTCGGAAACGGTTATTATAGGCTTAGTAGTAGATAAACAAATGATTCGTGGTATAAAATTTTTCAAAAGAAGCCTCAAATAACAGACTCATCATATTCAACCCATAAACGCAACAAAAACACCGAAATCAGTAGAAAGAAGACTGTTAACTCCTGTAAAAAAAACAACAACCAAAATAAACCTGTAACAAGAGAAAAACTGTTAAATCCTGTAAGAGAAAACCGAATTAATCTTAAAACCTGAAAGGAAAGAAATAATTTTAACAGTTTTTTCTCTTGTTACAGGTTTATTTTGGTTGTTGTTTCTTTTACAGGAGTTAACAGTCTTCTTACTACTGATTTCGGTGTTTTTGTTGCGTTTATAGGTTTAATATGATGAGTCCGTTATTTAAGGCTTAGTAGTAGCTTGTGTTTAGAGATACAAAGAATATATCACCTCCAATAATCATTGCAAGCATTACAAAGCTGGCCACGTGGAGTACTGTGATACTGCGCTGATGCTAAGTTGCAGTTGCTACATGAAGTCGTCGCTTGAACTTGTGGCATTTGCACTGGCTTCGCATCATTTGTGCCAGCAACTGGAGGCTAAGGAACAGAAGACAAGTCGATGATTAGTTCATAATATTAAGCTCATTGACACATTAACACTAGCAACGACAAAACCATACTATCAAATGGAGCCTTCAAAGTTTGGTGTCAATTGGAATGGCTTTTTTGCATCGTTTGAACAAGCAACTGGAGGCTATGAAGAAGAACATAAGCCTAAATTCAACAGAACCATGAAGATCATAGTGTACAACAAGATGAAGATCAAGAACTGAATTCGTCTCTGATAACTTTCTGTTTCTTCCTTCTTTTGTTTAATCACATTTTATAGCTTCTCCAAAGCTTGCAATTTGACAGGGTTGCCTGTATTCATTTCGCCTTTCTTATATTCTTTGGTACAGTTGACTTTGTTTCTTCAAAGGAGATTTGCCATCCATGATTACAGAAGTAAAGCCCTGGTTTATCATTCTCTATCACTCAATATTTCTTGCTAAATAGATGGAGAATCGTTGTATCATTTGTTTCAAGCAACAAGCGTCGGATACAATCAGAAATATTCAAATATAAAAATATACTGACCTGTATACCGCCAGATGGAGGCTTTGTCTTCATACTGCTATATCGACCCTGAGACAATGAGAAGTTATGATTTAGATTATGCTTGTCGACTAAATTGCAAAACATGCTGAATTCATTTACTCGCCAGTATAGACACTGAGCTACCCTGGATCAGAGTATTTTTTAGTGTTATTTTTAAATATCTTGAAATATTTTAAAATAAAAAAATAAAATTTTTCCTTTCTCTGTTTTCCTTTATTTTTTCTTTTACATATATATATTTCTAATACTGAAAAATACTCTGATCCAGTTCACAATTGCTTAACACTGAGCTCGTTTAAATGGCGATAGTCTCTCATTCAGCACTATAGAATTTTGCGGAACGAAACTTTAAGCAAAATGTAAATACGGCAAAGCAAATATTTTACTCACATTTCCACCTTCCTTTTCCGGTTCGAAATCGCTATCGCTTGTATCATCATCGCCTCCGTCACTTTCACCATCACTAAATAGCATTCCAATGCTGCAAAAATGAGGAGAGTTACGATTAATGGAGTATAAAATAAAATATAGTGATCGGGGTAAGAGTGAAAAGCTGCAGTAATTTGGTACCAGTTTTACGTTCGTATCTGCGAAGAAAATAACTCCTAACTTCAGAGCGAAAGGTCTGATATTGATGGAGCGAGCCATCAAATCTAAATAAAAATTTCAGCTGTTCAAAAACAATCTTGAAGCTAGTTTAACGAATGCCCACCAGGTCACAGCCCTGACAAAGAGAAAGGTTTTTACAAATCCGGGACAATTTTGATTAAGATATGGACGTACGACTAAAATGTTTATGGACCTTTGCGGATTCAGAAATCCCTCCTTTTTATATTTACCATAAAAAATCTTACCCAGTGGGATCTTTGTGCTGTCTCCTTGCCTGCCTGTCCATCAGACTTGTTCTATTTCTTGTCTTCTTCCAAGCATAGTAATATTTTACAAGAGAACCAATACTTTTATCTGGCAGCTACGAGAACAGATAGAAGGGAGGGTCATATCGCACAATTTCAATAATCATATCGCATTGGATTATCATTGCTCTAATCTAAAGCATAGGAATCAATTTTTTTACATTGCATGATTGGTTGATGCATCTTTCATTTGATTTAATTGGTAGAAAGGAACTTCAGGTGATGAATCATAGGTGTTCATTGGCAATCTTTAATATCTTAATTATTTTTAGAATCATGTTGTTTTTCTGTTTATTGAAAGAATTCACGGAAAGCTTTCGAAAAATCAAAGTTGCTGTGAATCCTAAACAGATACAGGGTGTCCCAAAAAAATTGTGCCCCGTTTGTCTGAAGATTGCGACAAAACGGCAAAATATTCTCTCCAAACTTTTGCATGATGGTGCTCTTCAGATGTTCAATTAAGGTTTGCAACCATCCCCATAAAAATCCGTTGAAAAATGATGGACCTATGACCTTCAGGAGACTAAATTTGCCCGATCACTGAATCCAGCGGTCGGCCATTTTGTCTTACTATTTTGTAGCGATAAATAGCTTTATGAAATGAAAATGAAACAGCAGCCTCCAATGTCATAGCTCTCGTGAAAGTTCCGATAATCCTCGGAGAGTTCCACTATTTCTGACCTCACAGAAATTATTTCTTACCTAAGGTGAAGATACTTATCACTGCAAAATAGTAAGGCAAAATGGCAGACTGCTGGTTTCAGTCGTCAAGCAAATTGGTCTTCTGAAGGTCGTAGCTTCATCATTTTTCAACGGATTTTTACAGGGATGGTGGCAAACTTTAATTGAACATCTGAAGAGCACCACCATGCAAAAGTTTGGCGAGAATCTTTTGCCGTTTTGTCGCAATCTTCAGACAAACGGGGCACAATTTTTTGGGACACCCTGTAGAAGAAAGCCGGTACAATCTTCAAGAAAACCATGGTTTATGAAGGTCTTTCATATGGCAGTAAGCAGAAATCTGCAGCTTTTGTGGTTTACAATCTGGCAACTTGAGGATGTCACAACTGAAAAACTGAAACCAAGAAGACGCTGTAATTCTGAAAACAATTGAGTTATCAAAGATTGCCAATAAACACCTACCAAACGAAGTACCTAAAGTTCACTTTTAAGCCATTGAATCAAATGAAAGATGCATCAACCAATCATGCAATGTTTCTTAAACATTTGATTCCTATGCTTCGATTTAATGGGTGGTAGAAGAAATCAATACTGGAGAATATACGCAAAGTCACAGAATTTTTCCACAGGTGGGTCTGAATTGCGGATGAAAATCTATCGACTATCGACAGGATGATGGCAAGAAAAAGATGAGAGGAAAAGTAGAAGAAAAGAGAGGAAAAAAAATATGAAGAGAAAGGACAAGAAACAAACCAATGAAGAGGTTGATGTGTCAGAGATATATTTTCAACATTGAAAGATGTGTGATTGATATTCAGTAAATAAACAAAGATGAGAATTTGTTGAAAAGAAAGTTGGTTAATCTTTTGCAAACACCGACCTTGCAATATAAAGGAAGAAACTGCAAAACATTGACAATCAAAGCTGACGTTTTTGCCAGCACTGCGAAAAAAGAAGCTTTTGAAGAAGTGCCAGAATTTTTTTGTTACTTATGTTTGAACATTTGTTCTTCCATTTAGCTGTAGAAACAGAATATTTGTGAAGATATTGCAAAGTCTAGGATGCAAAGTCTGTGATAACAGTACGTACTTGTGATCTAATTTTTGAAAAATGTTTTCCATGTGAATTGAAAGATTGCTCAAAGATGACTTTATCTTCCATGCTCCATTCATCTGAAATTAAAATGTAACATCTCAAATTGAGGTAATTCGAATATGGCTTTCATTGTATACAGAAAGCCTACTGTATAAAGTTATTTATCTAAAGAATGTTCAAGATCAGAACTCATACATTGAAGATCCAACATTCCTTTCTGCTTTAATAGAACCGTTTCATCTGAAATGGCGAGGCTAAAAGAACTGGCATTGTTACAGTATCATGTTATCTATTTCACATAGTCTTGTGCGACAACCTCTGGTCTGTCAACAAGATTTCCTTGTTTAAGTTCCTACGACAGCCGCAAAATTAAACTATGAGAGAGACATTCCCTACCTGGTAGAGGTGTGAAATTTGCCAAGTCATTGATGGACCTTTCAAAGTTGAATTTGTGCCAGTACAACATTCCAAGAGCCTTGAATGAAAAATGCATGGAAGTGAATTTTATGAACAACGTATTACTAATGTGGCACTTAACAAAAAAACAAGTTTCCATATTTGAAATTAATCTGCCGCATCCAAGGATGGTACCAAAAATAATAGTATCATTACCCTATTGTTAGGGCAGCAACTCTGTTCTAAAATCTGATTGGCTGAAAAAGTTCGAATACAAGAGAATTATAAGGCAGTATTATCCGGTAATGCCCGCTCATTACAAAACGAATCAGCTTCTAATTCGAACCACAGACCAGTGCTTCGAACATATCAAACAATGATTTGAATAGCAACATGTGACTTCGTCTGCAAAGGCTTCATGCTAGGCCAACAATCTTGTTGGCTTTACAATTATCTTTTTACTTTGTTAAAAACGAAAGGCCTTCACCCAGCCCTGACCATAGGGTAATAAACAATTTAATAACTGTTTCCTTTGGGCACTACCGAAAATATCAACCCTCAGCCTCTGTACAAAACATCACAAGCTTGGTCTTGCACTGACAGCTTTGGGTTAATATTTTCTGGTATTGCACTCAGGAACAGTTATTATAGGCTTAGTAATCTTCAGGGCTTCTCTCCAATTTCCTGATAAATTTCACTGAACAATGTGTAATTCTGTGTCACTGCTTTGAAAAGAAAGGCATCACAATTAAGCAAAGCAAACAGTAAGTAAATATGGGGAACAAGGTGACTGGGTGTCTTTTTTGTTGTGGAAGGGAACAAATATATTGTGCATTAGGTTAGATTTTACTTGATAAAAAAGTAATGTGATGATAGTTGAATATAATATATAAAACATTCCAGTAACAGGCTTAATCTGACAGTGTTAGCTCTGCAGCATTTGTATCATTATCTGAAAAACTATATCTTTATCTGACATAACTTTCCTCAGGGTTTGGGACTTAATCCAAGGAAAGTCTGGAGCATATTCAACTGATAAATACAAAGGTTCTCTCTTACCTGTTCAACATTATAGCCATGTTTGTCTTTGGCAGCTTGCAGATACTCATCCACTAAAATTAAAATAGCAAAATGCTCCATTTGATTTATTTATTTTTATTTTAGGAGGGTTGCCCTTCGGTAAAAACCGTTTTTCAAGGGGCCCTCCGATAAAAACTATTACTATACAAAAATACCAAATAAATTACCTTAACCCTAATTACAATAGAAACCATAATATTAAAAACCTATTTACAAGAATTGATTATTTATATACATATTAGAAATAAAAACAAGAAAGAAAAACAAATCCTAAGTCCCTGACAGGGGCAGAACCTGCAGCGCCAGCACCGGCAGCCCCCCGGCGACACGACAACCCGGAGCGAACGGCGATCGAAACCATGACCTCCATTCGCCCCAAGCCGGCCCGCCACCCAAGGACAACCAGCGCCACCGCCGCAGGCCCCACCCCTGTAGTTATCTAAATAGATGTTTTGAAGCTATTCAGAGAGGATGCCTGCTTTGACTCAGCTGAAAGGCTATTCCACAATTTTGCACCCCTAAAAGAGAAACATTTCTGCCCATTTGCAGATGTTTTCTTTGGTACCCTCAGGTCAGTCTCGGTATTTCGAAGGCAACGGGTGGAGCATTGTGAATTTCTTTTGAAAAGGCTACTCAAGTATTGCGGAGCCAGGTCATTGAGTGACTTGAAGACCATTGTTTTTGACTCATTACTAATGAGTTGTTCAATGGTCTTCCAGCCCAGCCTTTCGATAAGTGGCCTGCTTGGGGAGTCAAAGCTGCTATTCGTAACAATCCTGGCAGCTCGGTTTTGAAGCTTCTGTAGCTGCTTGATTTCACTAGAACCACAACAACCCCAAACAGAACAACAGTATCGAAAGTGTGGCTCAACAATACCTGTGTAAAGATTCTCAAGAGTTACCCTTGGTAGAAACTTCTTGGCATGCTTTAAAAAGCCGATGGCCCTTGAGACCTTGGCAGAGACAGCCTTTATTTGCTCTTTCCAATCTAAAGAGAAATCAATTTGGACACCAAGGTATTTTGTTTTTTGAACAACGTCAAGCTCATTGTCACGTATGTTCAATTCCAAATTCTGATTTGTACTTTTGAGAACGTTACGTTTTTGCCTGGTAGTAATAAGCATGGCGTGTGTTTTTGCAACATTCAAAGAAAGTTTATTGCCTTGAAGCCATGTATCCAATCGCCTAAGATCATTGTTAATAGCACCATTCAGCTGAGTCATATTCAATGCCTGGTGACACAAACTGGTGTCGTCAGCATACATGGACACAGTTGAACCCTGGACGGCCAGTGGAAGGTCATTGATATAGATGAGGAAGAGAAGAGGGCCGAGACATGAGCCTTGTGGCACACCGACTTCTACATCCCCTATGTCTGAGGCAACACCATTAACCCTGCAGAATTGTTTACGGTTGGATAGGTATGACCTAAACCAAGACAGCTCTCGCTGCTGAACACCATAAATTTGAAGTTTTTCACAGAGGATGTCATGATCAACAGTATCAAAAGCCTTTTTCAAATCAATGAACACTAATCCCACAAGCCGTCCAAGGTCCAAGCCATTGTACCAGTCATCAGTATTTTTGAGCAAACACGTAAGTGTAGAATGAAGCCTCAGAAACCCAGATTGATCAGGGGAGAAGAGACCATTTTCTTTCATATACTGATACAGCTGGTCAAAAACAAGTTTTTCAAAGAGCCTTGAGATAACGGGTAAGACTGATATCGGACGGTAGTTTGATTTTTCAGTCTTGTCTCCATCTTTGAAAATCGGAGTAACTCTAGCTACTTTCCATGAATCCGGGAACTGGCTAGTTTCAATGGAAGTGTTAAACAAGAAAGCAAGAGAGTTTTCAATGAAAGGTAAGGCCAGTTTCAGAAAGTAGCTAGAGATATTGTCAATCCCAAAGCTCTTTGCAGTTTTAATCTTGGCAAATGCAGCCCTGATCTCTTTAACTTCAATGGTCTTGAAGTTAAACTTAGCCTTATTTGCATTGACTTCATATTCACCTGTAAGAAGAGGGTTGGGGACAGGATCAATTTTGTCTGCTAGTTCCTTGCCTATAGAGCAAAAGAAATTGTTCATAGCATCTGAAATGCCTTTTTTATGAACAGTTTCATTGCCAGCCACTTTGAGACACCTGATGTTACTGGACTTTGATCTCTTATTGAGAAGTTCATTAACTGCCTTCCAAGATTCTTTCATGTTGCCTTGGCATGCAGAGATCTTATCAGTGAAATATTGCTTCTTCAACTGAATATTCCTAGAATTGACCTTGTTGCGGACCTGCCTATATGAATCCATAAGAAATTGGGATTTTCTTTTGGAAGCAGCCTTTCTTAACTTATCCCTAGTCTGCATTAGGTCCCTAAGGTCTTTATCTATCCATGGGCAGTATTTCTCTGAAACACGCATTTCAGTTATTGGAGCATGTTTGTCTATGATCAAGGAAAATAGGTTCGACCAATTATTGACAAGAGTATTGATGTCATCTGTTTCAGTAAGCATTTGCTCCCAGCATATGCCAGAGACATCTGCCAAAAATGCATCCTCATTGAAATTTTTCATTTTGCGGGTTTTGATCATTTTATGGTCTTTTTCTACTGCACCATTGAATTTACGAATGCAGTAAACCATATAATGATCACTCATGGAAACTTCATGTACCCCTGATTTTACAATGTTTCTGGCACATGTTGTAGCAATATGATCAATAATAGAGGAAGTTGTTAGAGTGACCCTAGTTGGCTCCTCAACAAGCTGTTTGAAGCTGAACAACTCATAGAGATCAAGCATGTCCATCATTCTAGTCATTGAAGTGGGATCACCAAAGATGCTGGCTTTCTGAATAGAGGAAAAATTAGTAAAAATATCTACTATTGCCCTTTTCTGGGGCTGGTTTAAGAGCAATAGAAAATTGAATTGCATCAGAAACTTCAACAATTTGATTGCTCCAGCCTGTTACTCTCTGGGCATTTGCTTGATATAGTACAGGCCTTGCACATTTTAACACTGTTTTCTGTCAAAGGGAACTTATCATTTCTTTAGTTTCCTGGTTTAACTTTGTTCTCTTTTTGTAACTCTCAAAAATTCTCATTACAATGGAAGAGTTCTTGAAAATAATTTTCATTTTAATGGCCACAAGGCCTGTACTGTATATATGTGAACTTTCAGAGATAAAGTCTTACATTTCCCCTCATCCAACTCAACATTTGGCTCCCATACTTGAAGAGGATCCGGTCGCACAGCTTCTTCAGTAACTACAAAAAAGGAAAATAGAGCTAATTAACTGTGTACCTTTTCAAGATTTGTATGCCACAAAGTAGATCTCTGTTAACAAAACATGATCAGATCAAAATGAAACATGATCAGATCTCTCAAATAACATTAACATCATACAAATCAATCAATTAAAATGTATTACAATATTTACAATTATTGCTTCTGCATACCAGGCCTTGTCGTAAAGAAATTTCCACAAGGGCGTCCTATCGCCCTTGTAGTTAAGCTTGGGAGGGCGATCGCCCCTTAAAATAGTCTCGTGTTTTTACTTGTTTTTACTGATAAGCAATGAAAGCTTCCAAGGTCTTGTTCTTGCAACTTGGACTGTTTCCTTTATGTTCACTTCACCAGAGAGAAAAGAGTCCACTCGAANAGGGCGTCCTATCGCCCTTGTAGTTAAGCTTAGGAGGGCGATCGCCCCCTTAAAATAGTCTCGTGTTTTTACTTGTTTTTACTGATAAGCAATGAAAGCTTCCAAGGTCTTGTTCTTGCAACTTGGACTGTTTCCTTTATGTTCACTTCACCAGAGAGAAAAGAGTCCACTCAAACAGACTACACATTTTTTGATGCAAAGTTACCAGAAGATTTTATTCCATTTGTTTGCAATGTTCTTCTTTGTTGCTCCATTATTTTTCCTGAGTTAGCAAAAGGTCACAGCAGTTAAACCAGCCACTTTCCTGTTGTTCCCTTGATTTAGTGTGAAGCCCCAGTCAAGATAAACAAAGATTCCACAAAAGTCATTGACAGATTAGAGAAGGCGATTAGAGTCGTGGATGTAAGCCCTTGAAACAAAACAACCAAGTCTCCATTAAAATTTTGTCAGAAAACTTTACTCAAACTTGTAGCAGGCCTGATCTACGGAGCAGAGAGGGGCTGCAGAATGTTAAACTGGAGAACGATTTTCTAAGGAAGTTAAGATAACTGTGAGTACTATTCATTTTACTGACAGACCCTGATCTTAAAGAAAGCTTTTGTTAAACTGGGAACCTCGATGACGATGAAGAAGGGGGTCGGTACATATATATCGCAAATACTGCAAAGAAATTTTTAAGGACCACTGATTTTGCTCTTCATTTTGCAGTTCTTTCAAGTTTCTTGTTAAGACAAATCAAGAAACATTGACATTTTAAAGTTTGTTTGGGTTCTATTTACCTTATTTGCTGCACTAGTGGTTAGCCTTCACAACGGGTTTCTTTTGTAAAGAAGTCGAAGAGCTATTCTGTAAAATAGTATGAGCACCGCACCGAGTGATGACTGAAGGAACAAGTTTAAATCAAGACGGCTTCGTTCCAAAAGTCTTTTGTAAACGAAATCCTGTTGGAGCTTCGGGCGAAATACGTTCTTGCGAGGGCAGTCAATAGCCCACGTAAAACATTTTGCGAGGGCGCTGGCGAGGGCGATCGCCCGCGTAAACAAAAAGGCCTGTTCATACTAAAAATTTAACCGTAAAAAATACATTATGTAAAAATGCAGGAAATTATCAGATTGAGCAGGTATGAGGCATAATTGAGAATTTATGGCAAGCTATCAATTCACACTGGATGATATACTCACTGGACAAGTCTGGGATCACTGCTTGGTATTCCTCACCAACTCGCATCCCATGGTCTAGAAGAAAAACAGATAATGATTGATAAAAAGAGCTTCCAACAAAACTTGACTCCAACATTACAGTATGCCTTGCGCACAATAACATGATCAGAATTCTTAAGAATTTTCAACAGTTCTACACATTATGATAAGAATTCTTGAGCCAGATGAAAGATTGTGAATTTCTTTGAACAAGAAGTCTTCAGAAACTACAGAGAATTCTAAGACAGGGGAACAATGTTAGTGTGCACAAGGCCTCTACTGTAGACATCGTTATTGTTAGGCCTCTTCAACAAAAACCTGTCCTGCAAATTCCTCCAGAATATAACTCTGCCAAACCTGGAGACATTTTAACCGGCATACAAACTTGTATACCCAAACATCTGGAGAATGCATTTCTTCAAAAAAAATGCTGGAAATTTCATGCAGTTTTTTGTCCTGGTTGCGTTTTATGAAGATAGGTAGAATTTAGAAAATTTTCATGGGTTTCTTTTGTCTTCTTCGCTTATTCGCCGTTTGATTGGTCTGTGAAAATGAGGCTTTTGAGGTTTCGGCCATGGACTATGAGCATGTGGCCCAAGATGATATTTGATTCCTACAATAGCCTGCAGATAGTTTCAAAACTCCTCCACAGCATCAAGGCTGCACACAGACTATCAAACATACTTCCAAGCTTGCAAATTTTTAAATTCCTCTGTCAACCAACATTTCTATCACTTTAGTTTCGCTTTTAGCACTTCATTTTTGCACCTTTTTAGTAATCCATTGGCAAAGAATGGCTTTTTAGCATCAACCCCTTGATAAGACCTCAAAAATATGAAATGTGAATTATGCACTATAAAACAAAGACAGATTTGGTAACACAATAGCACGAGTTAGTTTTGATTGACACCGCAATTCAAAGTGATTAGCAATCGCAGACAAAGGAAATTCTCTCAACCAGTAATTCAAAACAAGCAAAGCCGCAAAAGTTTCTCTGAAACCCAGGTAGATAGCTTGCTTGTTATGCATTCCAGAAAGTGTTTTTAATAGCAAACATGAGCACATATCGAAAGAAGAAGGATATATCTACACATCTACCACGGGCATTTAATTTGTTTGGTCCAAAAGCCAATCGGGAGGCGATTCAATATTTTTGGGTGTAATGAAAACACTTACTGCTCGGCTTCTGAACCAAAGAAATCAAATGCCCTGGGTAGATGTGTAGATATATCCTTCTTCTTTCGATAAATGCTAATGTTTGCTCTTGAAAACAATTCCTGGAATGCACAACGAGCACGCTAGCTACCTGGGTTTCAGAGAAACTTTTGCGGCTTTGTTTGTTTTGAATTTATGGTTGAGAGAATTTCCTTTGTCTGCAGTCGCTAATTGCTTTGAATTCAGGTGTCAACGAAAGTATCTCTTGCTTTTGTCTTACAAAATCTGTCCTTGTTGCACTATAATGGATGCTAAGACTTTTGTATCATGTGTTTGACTTTGCATAAAAATATTCACTGACAGTACATGATCCAAAACTTTTTTGGCTGTGTGGTTTTTCCTCCACAGGGCCGTAGGAAGCAGCTTCGGATTGGGGGGGGGCAATTGTTCTTAAAACAATAGAGAACAATAAATCTAATTAATGTGTGTGACGTAGCACCATTGTTCTCAAAATTATTGGGGGGCTTGAGCCCCCCTGCCCCCCGCATGGGCCTGCTCCAAACCTTGGATTTTCATCATCTGCTGTGAGATATATTATGCAATATCTCAAGATTCCACCATGATGAAGTCCCCTACTGTGAGGCAGCTGTTCAATTAAAAACAAAGAAACCATTGCTAGACAAGAACAAGATCATATGACAAACAGTTCCATGTTGCAATTATATGGCCAAGATCTGAGGTTACAATCTATAGAACAAAGGTATGGGCCTTTGATTGGGCTTCTAAACAATGAGCATTGTTGACAACCAACAATTAGAGGTCTGAGCCTTTTCTTTGGACTGCTAAACAATTACCATTGTTGACTGATAAACAATCACTTCTGTTATCATTGTCTTTGAATAAAGCTTGCCAAAATAGTTGAAGCTGAAAACCACAATGTGTAAAATGTGTGCATGATGAAATCAGTAGAATGGTGTGTTATGTTTACCACAGGGACTACAAGAAGCTGTTGTGAATTTGTTTATCAAATAAATGGTTGCTGGTTACTTCCCAGTGACAAAGCACTCTACAAAATATCACTAATTTCAGTTCTGTAACATGAGGAAATTTGGAAACTTCAAGAAAATTTCACAGAATTCCTTTACAGTATTCCTTTCTGTGGAGAATAATTCTGAACAACATTTTGCAATTGAATGAATTTTAAAAATGATTTCTGGGAAAACTATTTCAAGCAAATTAATCAAATGTTGCAGTTAGTTTTTCAAAGGATTGATCAACTGGGGGGGGGGTGAAAATATCTTTAAAAGAGTCCACACCTTCCTTCCCCCACATGCTGTTCTTTTGAACAAGTGCAGTCCCTCCTGGATGGAAAAGATTTCATTCCTGAAATCCTTTGGAAGTCAGAATTAGAAATTAACAGGTCAATATGAACCTCAAGCTCTCTTGATTAAAGCAATCATATCACTTTTTCGTGCCGCGGGATTGTTTACAATGACAGCAACGGTGATCGTTTTAGTTCCGAGCAAATTTCAACATGACCACAGAGAGAAACCGAAATCACAAAATTTCTCAGTGAGCAGTCCATTTTATAAATTTCATCAACAAGAATCTTGGAAGCTTAGTATCATATCTAAATTAATTTCTTGTTGCATTCGTTAATCTGTTTTGTTTAGAATTTGCGAGATTCATTCAGCGAAGCCATCGCAATTTTTCTGCTCCGATACACATGTTAAACAATTCCTAAAGGAAAGGATATGCAATATTTATGAAGTTCTGGTATCTGGGCCTTTCTTCACTTCACTTTTAGATAGCAGGCGCTGGTAACACAAAATGAGCACTTTGTAGGGCCTAAATAATTGAAGGAGAAGTCACTTAATTAGGAACAAATTGAAAAAAGAAGATTTGATTTGATAATACCGTGATCCGTTTCTTCGTCATCATTGCTTTGGGTTAGCTTCTGTGATGATTGTTGATGGATGTCCTGCTCCGAGTCAGGAGTGCTGGTGGTGTTCTGCGAAGTGACTTTCGGCTCGGCTTTGCCTTCATTTTCTTTATTCTCTTCCATTTCTACATCGCTTGATTTCACCATTTTTGATGTGTTTTTGAGAGAAGAAGGAGTTGTTGGTCTTTCTTGATGATGAAAAGAAACTTGTTTCAATTCAATGTGCTGGAAATGAAGATGACCGGTTAGGACACCTGGACACAACAAAAGAATTCGAGTTAATCACTTTCACTAAATGTCATGTTCCTTGAGGAGATATCCATCTAGCTTCGAGACTCTTCCTTTCTCAGCGTAATTTCTGCAAGAAATTTGCAAGCGTGTGACTGTGAGGCAGGGGGCTGGGGGGCGCTGCAGCCCCTCAAATCAGGGAGGATCCGCTACATTTCAGGCTCCATTAGGGCAATATTAACTCATTGAAGCCATATTCGAGGGGCAAAGCACTCCAAAATCTCGTACCCTTTTCTAAAACATCCTAAAAATCACTAAAAATCGTAAAAATAAAAACATATCGTAAAATCTTGAATATCAAGACGATCGTCACAAAATCTTTCAAATTCCAAAGAAACCCCTAAAGGTTATCGAAATCTTAAACCCCACCCTGGGGAATGTACATACTCCAAGATAGCCCTCCACCGTACTGCGCACCCTCCTCGGCAGTCGGCACCCTCCACCGTACTCGGCACCCTCCACCGTGCTGCGAAGACATTCCCCAGGGTGAGCCCCTCCCCAAATTTCTCCCACAACAACAAATGATATGACCCTGGTACCAGAGCCTCAAAAAAACAAATGATACAAATTCTCGAAGAATTTCTCGACAGTTATTTAAAAATCTCAAAATCGTTTCAATCTTCAAAATCTTGCAAAACCTGGAAAAATCTTGAAGGTCTCAAGGTCTCAAAAATCTAAAAATCTCAAGTCGCAGGAATCTTAAATTTTCACCCAGATATTCAAAAGCTCATAAAAAATCTTGAAAATGTAAAAAAAAAGCGAGATTTCCAAATCATTGGAGCGATTTGCCCCTCGGAAAAAAGCTGTTGCATTACATATAATAAACTAGTTGACCGAAAATCATTAACTCTGCCATACCAGAGGCTCGACCAGAGGCTCTGGTACCTAGGGTACATTGACTCGAACGTTGTTTGATCAGAGACGTAAAAACCCGTAGGAACCGAGGGTATTGAGGGCACGTGCCCACCCAAGATTTTGCAAAAAAAGTGCCCTTTTTATTTTCAGGAAGTGCCCCTTTAGCTTTATGAAAAAGGGCCCTTAAAGTGTCCTGCCCCCCCCCAAGTTTGAAATATGCGTCCCCGTGTTTGATAGCTGACATAGCTGAACAGCAAGCTAAATCGCTACAGTTTTTTCTATTTTCATCAAGATTGTAAAATGGCGAAAACAAGAAATTAATCTTTAGTGACTAAGGCGGCAGTTTCTAGCACCCGTCGTCGGAATTCATCAAAGACAGGGAATCTTGAAAAGTATGTTTGTTTGTCGTAAGGTGTTTCTATCTACTGTATTTCGAGCAGCTGCCGCCGCGCCGTACAATGACTCACAGTGAGCGTATCACCTTGGGAATATACAACAAGAATTTTCCTGTCAGTTTGTATGCCATGAGAACTTGATGTGACACTTCTATTCCCAATTCCCAACCTGATTCCCAAGCTAACGCCAAATTTATTCGTTATTGTCTCGCACTAATTAAATCTTTGATGAAATCGATCCCATATGTTTTCTTCATTTTGATGGGTTTTAGCACTCTTTCATTCTCATTTTCATCAATTTTCACTATGTTTTCACTAACAACGTTTGAATGAGTGATGAGTAATCTCTTATGTGCAAAAGGTCTGGTTCGCTTTCATTTTTGGTCAGCCGGTGCTGTAATTACTTGGGCCTAGAGGGTACTTGAGAAGTGCCTTATGGAGCCCCGAGCCCATCAGAAATTCCTAAGGAACTCTGAGTACTCAAAATTTCATAGCTTTTTTAAGAACTCAAAGGAAAGTGCTGGCTCAAATTCTTAGTTTCTTATAAAACAAGATGTGGATCGTCTTCAGCTTTATTCCAAAACCTATTCTAGAAGTATGACAATTAGGAAGGTGAAAATCAAATGACCGTGTCAGTCCGATTGAAAATTGGATCAGGATTTTAATTATTCATCCGGTCTCCATCGAAATGAATCCGCTCTGATGCTACCTCCTGACCGTTTTGAAGGATGACACAATCTGAACAATCGTATTGACAGATTAGATAGGGGCCTGCCAGTTATCCGCCTGCCACATCTCAAACCGACCGGAGTAAAAGTACCAACCATTTAGAGGCTGGGGCACCAACCTCATAAGAGGTACAGACACCAACAAGCAAGACTGGAAAATCTTAGCGGTCTGGAATGAAATTTCAGGAACGAGAGTTCGCGTGCTCCTTGCTAATACCGAGGGGCGTACGTATCACTCTCTAAAAATCTCATACACCTTTGCCAAAAATCCTTTTGTTTGCAAGAAAAATCTGTAAAAATCCCTGAAAATCCTATTGTTTTAAAAAATCTCGAAAGCTTTTTCAGAAGAGTACACCCGCCGTCGGCTAATGCTTCAAGAAATGACAACTAACGACATAATATCATCACCAAGGTGTCAAACAATGTTTGTATTGTTTGCCTAAGGCAGTGAAAAATGCCATTTCTGGTTTGCCAGAACAGAAGACCAGCCCTTAAATATGAATCTTCCGTCCCCTAAAAGGTTGGGCGGCATGATGCGGTCATCCCAAGACTCCGAGTTACCATCCCGAACACCTTTGGCAATTTCAAGAAAAATTTGCAAAAAATCCTATAGTTTAAAAAGTCTCGTACGCTGTTTTGGAACTGTGATACACCCGTGGGCTGCATATCTCTACCAAAAATAAATGGGAGCAATTACCCACCCTGCCATTCAGTAACCCCCTACTAACATGACGGTGCAGCCGCCTGAAGAGAAAATTACGTGCTCTTGACAAGCTGCACGTACTTCTTATCCAATCTGAGTAAAGCCTAGCCTAAATTCTAATTTCATAAAAATGACCATCAATGATCAAACTGAGTGGACAACGACTATGGAACAACGGTGAACAACATAGTGATTTTCTTTTCTTGAATTCGTTTGAATCATTTGAATAAAGAAACACCCGTTTGAATCGTTTGAATCAAGAAACACCTAGACTTGCCCCAAGTCCCGCCCGTATCACACGTTTCTCGCTTCGATCGAAACTCGTTCCTCCAGCTCTGACACGAGCGGGACTTGGGGCAAGTCTAGAAACACCCTACCCTGGGCACCAGAGCCTTATCAAAAAGTTGCTCTGGTACGCAGGGTAGAAACACCCTAAAATATTTGCTCGTTCAAACAGTTAGCTGGACTTGCTCCAAGTCTCGCTCTTGATCAATGAATACAGGAGGGGAAAGGAGGAAAGGGGGGAGGACACGGAGAAAGGAAGAAAGAAAGAAAGAAAGGGAAGAGAAAGGGGAACGAGAGTCTCCCAGTCTCCTTCCCTTTCTTTCTTTCCTTCTTTCTTCCTTTCCCCTTCTTTCCTCCTTTCCCTTCCCGTATTTATTGATCAAGAAGAGCGAGACTTGGAGCAAGTCCAACAGTTAGCTAACAGACCTAACAGACCTTTCAGATAACGTACAGAAGAATCTTCGGCCCAGTTTAAACATCGTTTTTGCCGTGTCGAATTAAAAAGATGCTGCTAAAAACTTCTAAGTGTCGATTAAATTCGACATAAAAACGATGTTTAAATCACCTGCCATTTTGAATAGATAAAATGGCAGGAGTTCACCAGCTCTGTCGCATCAAATGATCAAATGGCAGAAAAATGACTAGATTTAAACATCGCATTTCTGCCGCGTTTAATCAATCAATTCTAGGCCATGGTCTGCGGTTTCTACGTATGATAGACCACTGCGCTTGCTTGTGCATTTTGAAAAATGGCAATTTTAACGATTTTAATTTCAATTCAACACGACAAGAAAATGATGTTTGATTCAAAATGTTCGAGTTAGAGCGATGTTAAATTTCCTATCACTACTGCTAGCTTCGAAAATTTGGCAAATTGTAGAAAACGTACTTACAAACCGCAACCTGCTTGCAACCGTCGTCAATGCTGATACGATGATGTGTGAAGACAATTTTGAATTTGAACCTGGTAACACCTCGTTCCCAGTCCCCAAACAGTCTTCTCGCAATCTCAAAGCTTTTATGCCGCTATATAAAGCTAATGGCAGCATTTATTCAGTCGTGTGATTTCTGTGCAGAGGACGGTCATGGGGATAGCGCGGTTTTCTTTGATGTTAGTTTATAGTAATTGTGCATAACACGGACAGCAAAAGGGATTGGATAACCGTCTCTCATGGCGTTGAAGGACGATTGATAAAGCGAGGGCTAGGAATCGTATTTATAACGACACAAAAGCTTCAACTGTCGGTTTGAACGCATGAGTAATGATCGTCGTATCAAGGTTGACAAAATGTAGAAACATGTTCCTTGATCCAGATAGAATGACGCTTATTATGACGTCAGCTTGAAACGTCAGATTCGCTGCATTGTAAAAGTTGATTTTCAATAGATTCACTTCATCTGAGTTTGCACATGTAAAGAATAGGGACGAAAGAGCACGGAGGTAAGTATTAGCAATTCATTTGCAAAAGAAATCCAGGATAAGGAACTAGCTAATTCGTTGCAGAATTATTCCATCTTTCATAATGTTTGCCACAGTACGGTTCTGTTACCAAACGCAGTTTTCAAGTTAAGGATACACGTCTTTCATAACAAACTTGGATCAGGCTACAGTACTGAAAGTTTCTTACTTTGTTTCTTATTTCAAATGCATGAATTATCAATACAATGTGGTCTCTTCCACTGCTGCAGAAGCAGAAATGCTTCTTTACATTTGAAATATCAGATGGGAACAAGCAAAGTTCTATTATGTTCAAAACATAATCTGTTAGTTCAATATTACTCAAGAATAAAGCCCGGGGGGGGGGGGTACTTCACATATTTTGGGTACGGGGACGTGCCATCGGGAAGGGTATCGATTTTCACGATTTTGGTACAAGGAACGGTACCGATTTTCGCGATTTTGGTATATTTTTTCCGGAAAATTGGTATAAAGTCGGGTATACTTTTTCGGAATATTGGTATAAGGAACGGGTATGTTTTTGAAGCTTCGATGGCACGTCCCCGACCAAAACCTGGTCAAGTACCACGCCCCCCCCCCGGGGAATAAAGTCTCAGCGACAGATTTGCCATGATATCCTTGCATCTAACTTAAAAAGTTTCTTAATACTTCTCAGACATAGGTCTGCAATTTCTTAAGATTTNCAAAGTACCACGCCCCCCCCCCCCCGGGGAATAAAGTCTCAGCGACAGATTTGCCATGATATCCTTGCATCTAACTTAAAAAGTTTCTTAATACTTCTCAGACATAGGTCTGCAATTTCTTAAGATTTTGACCATCCTAGCACTAGTTTCTTATAAACCAGTTTTTTGTAAAAAAAAAGTGTGAATAAAAGATGTCTCAAAAGTAAGGATTTTCATATTTCCATTCTTTTCTCTAGATACTGAGCTAATTCTCAAGAAAAGGAACAAAAAACAAAACAAAATATTGGTAAAGCTAAAAGACAAAGTTATCAAAGAAGGTTATGGATCTCCATGAAGTGAAACTAGAATTAAGTAGAGGGAAGGGGTTGTTATCGTCTCATATTATGAATCATTGGGAACAGTGGGAGAGTAACAGGACAGAATTCTTGAAGTCCAGGGAAAATGAGCTTCAGAAGTGGAAAGAAGCTTACATTTTGAAGATGAAACGAGAGGATTATGAAAATTGTAAGAAAAAAATTGCGAGAACCAACAATGAAATTGATGGAATCAATGATTTAGTGAAAAACAATGAAAACAATCATAGCAATGAAATGGATGGAAATACTGATTCCCGGGAAGATAATGAAAACAATGATAACGATGACAAGGGTGGAAATAGAGATATTGGAAAAGACGATGAAAACAATGAAAACAATAAGATGAATGGAAACGATTCTATTGGAAATGACAATGAAGACAATCAAAGCAATGGAGCAAATGACAATAGAAAAGACAACAAGAACAATGTAAACAATAGCGGTAGAAAAGAAAATGGGAACAATGAGAACAAAGAAAGTGATAACAACGAACAAAACGAAATGAGAAATAGACAGAAAGAGAGGAGAAAAGACGGGAAGAATTCGATTTGGTGTAAGATTTACAAGAAAAATGGCATTTCACCTCGAGATTATGAGGATGCTTGTGCAAAGCGAGAAAAGGAGAAGGAAAGAGAAGATTTATTGAGCTGTCTTGATGAAAGATCTTCCAAAAGAAGACAAGGCAAGCAAGAGGAGAAGAACGCATTTAAAGAAGCTTCTTCGCAAAGACAAAGAAGATGGCAAAGAAGGTTGTTGTCGTTGTTTTGTATAGTATTAGGGGATGATGATGATGATGACGATTTGAGATACATAGTTCGGCTTTGATTCATAGCATAAATTTGTAATTGTAAAATTTTTTGTAGCTCTTTGTAACATGTAATCATTTAGATGGAGAATTATAACTGAAAATTTGTTTATCTGAATTGCAGTAACTATGGTTGCAGCAACTGTCGCGATATCTTTGTTGCACTTTGCATTTAAATTGTCACTACAGTAAAGCCCCGCCTTTAAAGGGGCTCAGTCGTCAAACAGTAAACAAATCCGTAAACTCGCACGTGTCGGGGATTATCCATTGTTCATCCATTGCTCTCTGCAGTTTGTTTGGTGGCTTCACCCAAGCCACAAAAAGTGACCGTTAAAAATCCACTTATATCCGAGCAATCGTAGAAGATATGAACGTTTGGTTTGTTCCTTAGTGAAGTACAAGGATTAATGCCCAAACAGCAACTTTCATTTTGAAAAAAAATACGAAAATCCTGTGTGATATCACCTTTCAAAAAACTGCAAAAGTCATCGTTTTGTTACATTTCGACGACGGAGCCCCTTTAAGAAGTCACTTTACAAGAGACTCAAGACTCTGAATTTTGCTACAATAATAGGGGAACGATAGGCCAAATAATGGGCTGAGGTTTGAGGTAAAAAACTGGGTGGAAGTCTTCACAATTTTTAAGAGTAATGTTATGAGTCCCTACTGAGCAAGTGATATCAGCAAATCAAAGAATGCAAGGAAACAAGGGACGAAAAGTTATAAGTCTAAAAGATAAACGTAGAGCAGACAGAGGAAGAAAAGTAAGCTCACAAAAAACAAGAACAGATTTTGTAACACAGTAGCATGAGCTGCTATTTTTGACACCTGAATTCAAAGCGATTAGCAATCGCAGACAAAGGAAATTCTCTCAACTAGTAGTTCAAAACAAACAAACCCGCAAAAGTTTCTCTGAAACCCAAGGTAGCTATCGCACTCGTTGTGCATTCATGAAATTGTTTTTAAGAGCAAACATGAGCTTATATCAAAAGAAGAAGGATATATCTACACATCTACCACGGGCATTTTATTTCTTTGGTTCAGAAGCTGAGCAGTAAGTATTTCAATCACATACAAAAAAATAAGAAAATTGAGTCGCCTCCCAATCGGCTTCTGAACCAAACCAATTAAATGCCAGAGGCAGATGTGTAGATATATCCTTTTTCTTTCGATGTATGCTCATGTTTTCTCTTAAAAACAATTTCTGGAATGCACAACGAGCGCACTAGCTACCTGGGTTTTAGAGAAACTTTTGCGGCTTCGCTTGTTTTGAATTACTGGTTGAGAGAGTTTCCTTTGTCTGCTATCGCTAATCGCTTTGAATTGAGGTGTCAATCAAAAGCTGCTCATGCCATTGTCACGCAAAATCTGTCCTTTTGTTTAAGTTCATTCACATTGTACGTCTTACAACTCGATCAGGCTCACTTGGAAAAAAATTGAAAATTTCAGAAGAGAGCTTGATATCATTTTCATTGTAATTTCATCCAGTTAAATAATTGTCTCGTTATTTTGAATGTTAAAAGATGCCCTACAGAACTGACTGTAATGAAATAAAAGTCTCCAGCTGGAATTAGCAAACTTCCATATCAGCAAATCAAAATACTGAAACGTTTTTCGGCGTTTTTCGCCTCACAGCAAAACGATTCTGACGTCATTCAGTGGAGAATTGCAATCAAGCGTCAGATTAGCAATCATCTAAAAGTAGGTTTCTAGCAGTCTCCGTTTACTCAAATTTGTGCCATTATAGAATACGGATGAATGAAAACATTTGCAAGCAGATCTTAGTCAGGAAGTTCGAGGAAAGGTAAGCAAATTAAAAGATGGATCGCCATGAAGCAAAGTTAGATCAACTTTATAAAGCAGAATTGGATGGGATAAGAAAAGCACAATGGCAAACACTGATGAAGAAAAGAGAAGGAGAAATGCTGTTCCTCCATCAGCTTACGAGGCATATTGAGCAAAGAGAACGAATCAAGTTAGCCAGCATTCGAAATGAAATAAAAAGACAAACTGATTTCTTACAGGGAAAGAAAAAAGAGCTGGAAATATCGAAAGATGTTATTAATGAAAGAAAAACACAGATCAACTTCTTGGAGGTAAGGAAACTAGAGCTGCAAAGATCGAGAGAAGCTATCGAATCGATGAAGTTGAAACGACAAGCTTTCATAAAAAGCGAGAAAAACAATGCAAACAATAACAACAATGGAAAACATACAATAGGAAAAGACGATAACAACAATGGATACAATGAAAGTAATGACAGCAATAAAGTAAACCAAGATACAGGTAAACTGATGGGAGCAAGCAATGACAGAAATAATTTGATTTCGTGCACAATTACTAAGGAAAATAGCGTTTTATTTCGAAATTTCGAGAATGCTCGTTCAAAGCAAGATAGTACACAAAAGACAAGAGAAGATTCAGTGGGTTGTCTAGATGAAAGATCCTCTAAGCTTCAAAGAAAACAGAGCAAGCAAGAAGAAAGAATAGCATCGAAAGAAGCTTCTTCTGGAAGACAACGAAAATGGAAAAGGAGGTTGTTGTCGTTGTTCTGTATAGTATTGGGAAATGATGATGATGATGATGATTTGTAGTATGTAGGAAGGCTTTACTACAGAATATCAAATTGTAATTTGATTTTTTATGGCTGGTTGTAAAATGTAATTTTTTGTTTGGAAATTGATGAATAAGAATTATTACTGATAAACTGAAACACAAGTCGCTATATCTTGCCATCGAACTTATCTTTCCTAACAAAAGAACAAACTTCGTCGTGTGTAGGCATTTCTTTGTCCTATTCGTAGACTGATTACAATTCGTCGTAAAGTTCACTCATTTTTTATATTTGATTTCAATAAGTAATTCTACTCAATAGCGAGCGAAAACTAGGGACGAACTGTAATAAGTCTATCCTATTCATAGATTACCTCCTTTTATCTCTGTCAACAAACTTGAAACTTTGATCAAAATTGAAACCGATAGCTAACAAGTAACAGCGCAAAAAAATATCACACACACAGTTGCACCCAGGGGGCACTCAGCACATGCGCATACAGGGGGGTCGGTCCGAAAATTTTCAGGCAACTCAAAAATATCAGTTTAGCTTCATTACAACCCAACACTATCAGCTCGTTTTATACCTGGACATCTGTAAACGGACATAAAAGATCCCGAAACAATGCAAATTGAGACCAGGATTGCCTCTCCTCTAAAGAACCCAGAAATATCGTTTTTACCTTATTTGACATCCAAAAATATCATGCCAATAATTTCAGTTCTTATTGGACCCAAAAGTATCACTTTCGGCAATATTCTGACCCAAAAATATCGGACTTACCTTACCTCCCCGTATGTGCATGTGCTGAGTGCCCCCCCCCCCGGCAGTTGCAGGAAATAATATAAGAACAAATCTTGAAAAAACATCTGGGAACTCTTTGACTCTACCGCCAGCGTCAAAATAAAGCCTTCACCACATTCAACCACACAATCTTCACAAACAAAGCGGCAGATTTGCAACAATCTGACTCACCCGAATAGCCTTCGTTAGGGGGACACACGCTGTTTTTTAGGAATCTCTTTTTTGTCAATCCGCTCTTGGATCTTTCTATCGCTTGTTTCGTGTTTCGTTGTAACACATGTTTATTCAGATCCCGCGAGACATACACTGCCACCGACTTTAGCAGTTCATAACTCGGCGCTTTCTTTGATCTTCCTCTTGCCGCCTCTGGCAACACCCCTATTTTAACACCTTTTATGATTTATTGAAATAAGCAGGTTCCCGCTCAGGCTATTGTTCTTTTATTGTTGATGTATCTTTGAGATTGATGTCAATTGCTCTGTTTAATTTGAGAAGATTGTTATTGATGAAGGCTTACGCCGAAACGTTTAGCGAAAGTATTTTTCTACCATATTGTAGACCCTCCTAAACTGAATGAAGGGGGGGGCCGTTACTGCTACATTGATAGAAGAGTTTGATTGATACCTATTTGTCTATTTGGGTGGTTTCAACTTAATCTCTTGAAGGAAATTTTGAATACTTTGCTGTAAATCTATTTTTAAAAATTTTCTGGTACCTTGGTTACTTCCAATATGGCGGCATATTTCTTCCTATCCTATTGAAAACATTCATAAGAAGTTTTTGAAATTAAAATCATCATAATTTCTAAATTGAAAGAGGGAGAATGCTACGAACTTCAAGAAACTCATAGTTCACGAGGGTTTACAAGATAGTAGGCTTGCTCGAAGTCTGTTCTTTGGTCTATCCAGTTTATCAGCACAGGAAGAATATAACTACTTCTGCGCGGCTAAGCCGCAAATGGATTAGCCTGCGTGCAGACTCCACTGATTTCTTTTCAGAGAGACGGAGAGGTTTCTCCTCCAGTAGACTGGAGGGGAAACCTCTCTGAAAAGAAATCAGTAGAGTCTGCACGCAGGCTACAAATGGATACAAAGCAGACATCTGCAAAGACAGTTCTTGTAAGTTCAATAGGCCGTTACAAAACATCGATTTCTATTCGAGCAAGCTGAAACCAAAAATACCCATTATCCCAAACTTAATGCAAAGTCATATCATGAAATCTTGCACATCGATGAATAAATAATTGTAATTAAAGCTGTTCTTCTTAGTTTAACTCTTCTCTGGAGAGTGGCGGGCGTAACTTGTTTGAACTGCGGCCACAATGGGCGACGCCTAGCGAAAAGGTCGTTTTTACCCCCATCTTCAAAACCTTCAAAAATGTAGAGTTGATTGATTTGATTCAAACTTTCACACATTTTTCTCAATTAGTTGGTGATATCACCAGTTCATTCGGTTTTTTCATTAAAACCTCCTTCTTCAAACTGTTACACATTTTTCTCAATTAGAGTAGCGTCGCCCATTATGGCCGGTCGCCCATTATGGTCGGCTAACAAGAGAAATTAAATTTCAGGGGACTGACGACCAGTAATAGAATTGCAATTGCGCAGAAAATCTTCGCTGACATCTGTTTCATCATGATTTGACCTTCACTGAAGTTTCAGTTCAATTGCCTTGATACCCGACGAGATGGTTTGTGCATATCTCTTTTTGATTCTTTCAAGTATTGCAAATTTCATGATTCTATTTACATTCCTTCCTTCTTTCTTCTTCGCTCGGCACCTTGCGGTTTGAAATTTTTGAAATATGCTTTGATTTTTCAGAAGTCCTGTCTCTAGAGAGGAAATCTACAATGAAACCAAAGCAAAGTGACTTCTTATTCAGATTTATTATTATGAAGTCTGAGTGCTGCTAATTGCTATTTTCGTCGCCCATTATGCCCATCAGTTTACCAGAGAAGTTTCCAATCGCTTCAAAATATAAAAATGCAAAATTTATTAAAGAAAATACCAATTTGGGTTAAAAACTTACTTACTGACTAGGAAAATCATCGAGACCCAAAATAACGCAGCATTATATTAAGTCTATTTTCATTTCAGAAACTATGCCAAAACTCATCCATCCATGCACAAGAGATAAGGCAGGATTTAGAACAACTCGAAGCATGTATTTCAATTGCCAAAACTCGAAGTTTAGGTTAATTCTTATTGATATTTTTTGTGTTTAAAGTACCAAATGATAAACAAATAACAATAATTAAAACCGTTTTTCTTATTAAAACTTTTTGCCGGAGAGTGGTGTTCATTGATCCTCTTGTGGCCATAATGGGCGACGCTCGAAGAAAACGACGTTTTTACCCCCTTCTATAAAATATTCTAAAATCAGTATAAAGAGTTTACGTAAAAAATCAATACTCTGTGATCTTTTTCTCCATTAGTTGGTGATACAATCTGGCTATTTGGTTTTTTCATTAATTGCTCTTTTTGGATCCAACTCAGAACTTCGTGACGGCATGGGCATAATGGGCGACACCACTCTAGTTGGTGATATCACCAGTTCATTCGTTTTTTTCATGAAATGGGCGACACCACTCTAGTCAGCTATAGAAATCTCTTTGTTTGCAATAGTTAAGCGTCAATCAAAGGGAATGAAAGCTATAGTTAAAATGGTTTCGACAATGAGATCACATTTAAAGTCCCCGGAGTAACAAGGGCAATTTTGTAACACAAGGGATTCAGGTCTCATGAAGGCAAAGCGATGTTGCAGCCTTGAGAATAGATCTTATAAAACAAGGGCAGATTTTGTAATACAACAGTATCAGTTGCTTTTGATTGACACCTCAATTCAAAGCAATCAGCTACTGCAGACAAAGGAAATTCTCTCAACCCGTAATTCAAAGCAAACAAGGCCGCAAAAGTTGCCCCAAAACCAGCAGGGAAAGCTCTCGCCTTTGTACATGCTAAAGGTGGTTTTTAAGAGAAGTTATGTGCTTATATCGAAAGAAGAAGGATAAATCTAAAGTTCTGCCTGGCGGATTTGATTTATAGGAGCTGTTTGGTAATTGTTTCATTTTAGCCCTAAATACGCGAGAATTAAGGTAACTCTGCTTTCCGCTTTAGTGCACAGCGAGATGCAATTTCACAAAAACGACTCTCTTCGGAAATTTCTCCAATATTATTCAGCCTATCGAAAAGCAGTAAAAAGGATGTTGTTCTGTATAGACTGGTCAATCGAAAAATGTATAAATCACAAATATTTCCGTAAACGCTGGCATCGCAAATCCTAGTTCAAATCTTTTTGCTGATTTCAAAACGGTGTTTTTGTTGAGGAGAGTGGTTTTGCGAAACGGTATATCTCGCTGTTCACTGGATCGGAAAGGCTCCTGAATCAAATGAACAAAAGTCACTTGGCAGAACTTTTGTTCGTTATAAGCACATAACTTCTCTTAAAAATCACCTTTCGCGTGCACAAGGCGAGAGTTTGCCCTACTGGTTTCGGGGCAACTTTTGAGGCCTTGTTTGCTTTGAATTACTGGTTGAAAGAATTTCCTTTGTCTGCAGTCGCTGATCGCTTTGAATTGAGATGTCAATCAAAAGCAACTGATGCTATTGTATTGCAAAATCTGCCCTCGTTTGAACAAGGGCAAATTTTGTAATACAATAGCAACAGTTACGTTTGATTGACACCTCAATTCAAAGCTGTTAGTGACTGCAGACAAAGGAAATTCTCTCAAATATAAATTCTAAACAACCAAAGCAGTAACAATTTTTTAACCCAAGTAGCTAGCGCACTCGTTGGGCATTCCAGAAATTGTTCTTAAGAGCAAACAGGAGCATATATCGAAAGAAGAGGGCTGCCTCGGGCATTTTATTTTCGGTTTTAACCATTGTCTCGGTGAACAGTTTTTGGCATTATTCAGTCGGTTTTTCGGATTTGTCGTAAAATTGCACGGTTTGACGGTCTTGAATTGTGTCTCGGTGAACGGTTTCTGGCATTATCTCGATGCATTTTGCATTGGAAATGAAACAAATAGCTTTTGAAATATTATTGCCAAAATAAAACTTCCATTGTCGGGAAAAGCATGAAAGCATCCTTTTCAAATTGGTGGCTCAAATGCAGGGATGAAGATACAATCTATCTATCATTTCTTCAAACACATTGCAATGAAATACGTCAAGGACAAAGGTCGCTAGGATCCCTCAGCAGTTCTCGTCTGGGCCGATACCAAGAACTGACATTTTCAAATGGCAAAATCAACGACAACAACAGCAACAACATCAGTCGTAGGAACATCCGTTACAACATGGTCACAATTATGCTTGAAGGGGCTCGAAATCACTGATGTACACCTTCAACAGCTAAAATATTGGATTATTTACAGGAATATAAAGGAAGAATCATACGTTAATGAAATCCTGTTCAATGCATCATTCCTCTAACAAAATGCTACAAAGCCGGACCTGTAAGTCACTGAAAATCGAACATGAACAGTAAAATTTCTCACAAAATGGGGGTGAAAAGTCCGGGGCCAGTAAAAATTCTGTACCTGAATTCATTCGCTACCGTAAAATAAGAAAGAGCAACATATTTTTTTAAATAATTTATCAGCCTCAAAAGTTTTGTTACTGTGTCCTCTCTTGACAAATAAATCACTTCGTAAATTTTTTAAGCTTGCCTGTGACCGTTGCATTGAACAGGGTGTTTCAGAAAAAAAGCAACCCAATTATAATTCAAAGTTTAATGCGGACGATAAGATTTGAATAAAAGTAATGTATACAGTCTGAAAGCCCTAGATATTTTCTTTCCAATGCGCATACTAACCGGTTTTGTGTTGTACAGGAAAATATAAAGCCCGAGGTCTTAAAAGGACAGACCGAGCTTGCGAGGCAATACTAGGTTTTATTACCTGATAGCTTCTAATTTTGACTCATACCATTTAAATATAATAAAGCCCGAGGTCTTAAAAGTACTTATTATATAAAGCCCGAGGTCTTAAAAGTACAGACCGAGCCTGCGAAGCAATAATATGTTTTATTACCTGATAGCTTCTAATTTTGACTCATACCATTTAGTCAAACTCATTTTGTTACTGTTATGTCGTTTGAATTCATTGTAAATCTCACAGGCCTAAATTAATTGCTGTGGTGACAAAAACGCGTCCTTGTATCGTATTATACAAGGCTACGCGAAAACCGCGGGAAATGTGCGATTAGCCAATGGGATTGGCGGGATTCTTGTATTGCCTCGTTTTTGAAACGTCAGTCAGGTAATAAAATGCTATACAATTTAGGGCCTATGATATGGCCAATTTCAAATGCAGCATCCTTTTAGAGCAAAATTAACACCCTTTTCATTGTAAACATTACGCAATAGATTTTTTCACAACGTTTTAGGCCTAGAAGCACTTGAGGTGATGCCCATAGGTAAGAAAAAGGCGTATTCACCCCGATAACATGCATTTATTCAGAATTATTTGTTTTCGCCTGTGTAAATGTTATATCACTTTCTGGTATTTGAAATAGGCCACAATTACGAAAATGTCAATTACGTAATGAATAATTTAATCAATACGCTCAAACTGGATATCACCAGAAAGAAGATAGATTGTGCTTTCAGATGGCATGCGTCAAATTGATTCAAATGTTATCATTTCCTTAAGAATCTCGAATAAAGTTGGGTTGATTTTTTTCTGAAACACATTCCAAAATACTTTTTAAGGAGTGCAGTGACTTTCGATAGGCTGGGCTGTGTTGGCTGTGGTTGGGGGAGAGGCACATAGCGTTGTCTATAAATAGAGCAAAGGAAAACCGGCAGCACATAGTGTTGTTTGTTTAGCTGTTCGTTGTTGATGAACCTTTGCCAGCTGTGACTCCAATAAGATATTTCTTAGATTAGCAAGGCACCTTGGCCTGGGCTAAATGAAAGCATACAGCAAATCCCTGCCTGTAAGAACCTACTTTTTGAGAGCCAGGCTGAACAGGTTCTTATCTTAAAGGTACCAAGACCAATTTCAAGGTATACCGGGTGCGCCACAATAAACTATGCATGTTTGGCAGGCCACAATAAATCATACACTGGACCGATTTTGAAGATTTATGATTCAATCTTTAGCAGAAAGCCTGAATTAGATTCTAAGAGTTTTTGCAAATTTTTCCGTTTTCAGTTTTTAGAGCTAGAAGCGAGTTTCTTAAAATGTCCGTTTTCGAGAACATTGAAAACGATCAAAAAACGTCGATCAAATTTTTAAAAGATTCAACAAGAATCAATAAAGAGAAAATGTTTTCAGGGGGATTTAGAGGTTTAGTACGAACTCGAACTCTCGTACAGTAGATTACAATTAATCGATTTCTAAATCGCAAATTACCACGAACAAGTTCTCTCTTTGTACATTGATGTCGATTCTTTAGAAAACTTGATCGATGATTTATGATCGTTTTCAGTGTTTTCGAAAACTAACATTTTAGGAAACTCGCTTCTAGCTCTAAAAACTGAAAATGAAAAAAATTTCAAAAACTCTAAGTATCTAATTCAGGCCTTCTGCTAACGAGTAAGTCATACATCTTTAAAATCGGCCCAGTGTACGATTTATTGTGGCCTGCCAAACGTGCATAGTTTATTTTGGCGCACCCGGAAGAGGTTCTTATTTGAAAAGTGTCTTGCGTAGGCCGTTCTAGAATCTTCACCATGTTATAATAAATCTAAATAAATTTCAGCCCTGTTAGTTATTTGCTTTAGTAAAGTGATTATGTACCCAATAACCAATTCTAAACTGACAAACAGCAGGGGAGGAGATTGAAACTTTTACACAGCCAAAGGACAACAGTGAACTTAATAACGACTATCCAAAATCAACTTTGCTACCCCTGCAATAAGAACATATTTATCATCAAGCAGAACAGGTTCTTAATCACGAGGTGCATAATTTAGGAAAAAAGGGCCCCTTGGTTCTTATTTTTGCAGGTTCTTATATGCGGGGATTTACTGTATGTTTACTGTCTTGAAAAATGTCCTTGATTTTAAACCCATCTACGGGGTGAGTCAGAAAGATCTATACATTATTTGAAAGAGCGTACAACAAAAACTATTAGATCGATTTAAAAAATTACAAATCCGTTCTCTGGTTCGACTATGAGTGTATGACTCAATTTAACCCACTTCTTATATGACAGTAGACTCACGACAAAGTCACAGTTATCACAACAACAACAACGACAACAGCAACAACATTTTTTGCGTCCATTAATCCATCAATAGCGATAACTACGCACGTGTAATGAGTCTAACATGACACAACCTCATCCCCAGGGCCTTTTGTCATATTGGGAAGGAGAAAAATGACAAAAGCACAGTGATCCAGCAAGTGGAAGAAATACCAAAAAATGAAGTTGCTTATTTCTGACCACTGATCATACCACTCAAAACAAGATATGTTGGCCATCAAAATAAAGAAAATTTCATCGAAATCGGACATGCGAGCCCAGAGAAAATCGGGGTCAAAGTTTGGTGAAATCTACAAGTGTCAATTTCATGGCAATTTTATCAAATCTTCCTCTAATTGATTAATTAATACCAAAATCCAAATTCTCATTTCTTGGCTTCGAAATGTCCGATTTGTATGAAATCAACTTTATTTAGTACATGAATATAACAGCTTTCAACGGATTATCAACCAGAAGCAATATGGATTCTAATTTCACGCTTAATTGGACATGCTCAGGGGCAGCACGGTTTTGGCATTTTTGGCATAAAAATTTGGAAATTTCTTATTCACACTTGAAAAACAAAAAAGTGACTCAAAGTGACTCTACCAGACACACTTTTTGTGGAAGTACCACGTCTCAGCTGAAAATCTACCGAGGGAATCGTACAGAATCGTACAGAAAAAAAAGTTATACGCAATTGAAAAAGTCAAGTGTACCTCTTGATTTTGAAGAAAAAGTTGGGCTTTTTTTGTTGCTTTCTAAGCAACATGAAATGGAATGGAATTGTTGAAAGTAACTGCTAGTGACTTCAATTCATCTTTTGAGGAAATTCAAATCGTAAAATTGAAAACAAGCTTTTTCACTGCTCCTCCGCAGAGACAGATAACAAAGCAATGTAAACTGCTTCTTTTTTATCATTTCTTCACAAAGCATTAGGTCAACAGCTTATAACGTCCAAGATAACTTCATTATGAAGTGCACTAACTTCTAAGCTAGTTACATCTAGAAAACTTGATAAAAAGACTATGATCTAGTTGATATTTACGAATCGTATTTTGTTTCTTCGATAAAAGACTGAATCAGCGAAACATAGGCAACTGCAGAAAAGTGTCCTTTTTTGTCAACAGATCTTGTTTCACCATTGCAATTACCGGGGTTGGTGTTATTAGCATTCTTACAAAAATGTCATGAAGGCTGGCTTGAACTGAAATCCGTCTCGCTCTACATCCTGCCCCACTACGGAAACTGCGTACGTGTTTCTTCCATGCTTCAACTCCACTCTCACCAGACCAAATAGCAATTGTTCCTCCGTCCTGCATTTCAAAGAGCGAGACAGACTTCTATTCAAACCAACATTCATGACATTTTTGTAAGAATACTAAAAAAAATCAGCTCCGGTAATTACAAAGGTGAGACAAGATCTGTTGACAAAAAGGACATTTTTCTCCACTTGCCATGTTTCCAATGAGGAGGAATCGCTGATTCAGTCTATGTAAAAATGAAGTTTTATCGAAGGAACAAAAGACGATTCGTAAATATTAACTAGATCATAGTCTTTTTATCAAGTTTTCTAGATGTAACTAGCTTAGAGGTTAGTGCACTTCATAATAAGTTATCTTGGACGTTATAAGTTGTTGACTTAATGCTGTGTGAAGAATTGATCAAAAAGAAGCAGTTTACATTGTTTTGTTATCTGTCTCTGCGGAGGAGCAGTGAAAAACATTTATTTCAATTTTACCATTTGAATTTCCCCAAAAGATGAATTGAAGTCACTAGCAGTTACTTTCAACAATTCCATTCCATTTCATGTTGCTTAGAAAGCAACAAAAAAAGCCCAACTTTTTCTTCAAAATCAAGAGGTACACTTGACTTTTTCAATTGCGTATAACTTTTTTTTCTGTACGATTCTGTACGATCCCCTCGGTAGATTTTCAGCTGAGACGTGGTACTTCCACAAAAAGTGTGTCTGGTAGAGTCACTTTGAGTCACTTTTTTGTTTTTCAAGTGTAAATATGAAATTTCCACATTTTGATGCCAAAAATGCCAAAATCGTGCTGCCCCTGAGCATATCCAATTAAGCGTGAAATTAGAATCCGTATTTCTTCTGGTTGATAATCCGTTGAAAGCTGTTATATTCATGTACTAAATAAAGTTGATTTCATACAAATCGGACATTTCGAAGCCAAGAAATGAGAATTTGGATTTTGGTATTAATTAATCAATTAGAGGAAGATTTGATAAAATTGCCATGAAATTGACACTTGTAGATTTCACCAAACTTTGACCCCGATTTTCTCTGGGCTCGCAAGTCCAATTTTGATGAAAGTTTCTTTATTTTGATGGCCAACACATCTAGTTTTGAGTGGTATGATCAGTAATTAGAAATAGAAAACTCCAATTTTTGGTATTTCTTCCATTAGCTCTATTGTTCTGCATCACTGTGAAAAGGCCCTGGGGACGAGGTTGCAACATGACAGTGAAAAAAACACTTTTGGCTGTTGTCTGAAAAATTGAGAAATAGGGATTTTGGCTAAATCCTGATTTTAGAGGGAAATTAAGTCTCAGTCTCAGTAAGATTGTGGAATAAAAATGTTACAAATTGGTTGCATAGAATAACTTCCTGTACGAATCTTCAAACAGAGGATCCACCACGCTCCTCCGCAGCATCCTACCAATTTGAATTTATTTTGCTTAAACGAACGCCCTGTTATTCTTAAACTAACTTCAAAACGCTTATTTTCACAATTGATTTTATAGTATATCTGTAGTCATTTTGCGAAATGAGGATACATTATTTTGACTTACCCGGCCTTTTTCATCAGGAACTTAATTTTTGTGCCGAAATGAAAACATTAGATCTGTCTGATTCTTCGACGAATCAATTTCTTTAGCCGGTTCTATTTAGTTTTCCAAGGTGAGCAAATATGAAATTTCGTTTAGACAAGTGGAAGGAAGGGCAAACAGTCTTGCTTTTGAACATCAGCCAAAGTTTGCATATATAGCAGAAAAGGGAGGCGGGATAGCGATGTCATATTCATTGGTGAGAAAAATTAAAAACGTCACTATCTTTTAAGACCGTGCTAAATTTGAAAGCCTTCTAATTTTGCATTGAGAAAGGCAAAACATGACAATTGAAACGGTAGCTACAAATTAAATTTTCAATTAATCGACTACATGATTTCCATAGCTCGACGTGATTGCATGACTCACGAAATTGCATTAATCTGTAAAGCCATAAATTTAATCAGAACTACTTTCCAAACTATACAAAGAAGACTGAATTCTGGTGGGGTTCCATACGAACCTTTCTTTCAAATGCTGTTCGTAAATGCCCTATGTTTACCCCCTGTTATTTCTTCAACGCGTACATGCTGCATCACAGAAACTATCCAGGTGGTAGAAGATTAGCGTGCGACTTGAAATTTATAAACCCATGAAAAATTAATGCAAACGGTGTATTTTCATATTTCAAGGGTAATGGCCAGTTGGTTACATATCAGTCTAGTTCTTTAAATCAAAAGCAGGCAACTATCAAAGTTGGCTTGATAAATTTGCAGCATGTTCAAAGGAAAGAAGCTTCAACAAAACTTTGTGATTTTTCAGTTGTTCATAATTTCTACCGCTGGCACTGAATTGGTGACGGATGGCCATTTCTACAAACATGAGAGCCTACAAGATCCTGTTTTAAGTGATGACCCAGCTAGTATGGTTCTAACGCAAGATATTTTTGGATGCAATCTGGAGCATTCCTGTTCACAACTCTTCAACGACAAGAATAACAAAATCACGAAAAGTAATTCTCAACCAACAGAAGTGAAATCTTCTTGGAAGAAGATAACGACACCGGTAGTGAAATCAAGTAAGTGTGATTTAAAAAAATTCAGACACCATTTGCGAAATTTTTAAAGATTTTTTTGATATTGTCGACTTCGATATTTTCTAAGATCGAAATCAGGATAATTTTCCGAATGTGTCCAATAAACCAATCATTTGACGAGGCTGCAAAAGTTTCTTAAAACTTTTCATGTTTTGACTATTGAAGTTTCTTGATGCTTTCGTTGAATTCTCGTTACGCGTACACAGATCTCCTTTGCTTTTTAAAGAAATGCTGACTTACGCAGTACTAGAACGAAGAGAAAACATGCCTTATATATTCTACTGAAACAATTTCTTGCTTCTTATAGAGATAAAACTTATAGTTTCTAAATGTATCATGTTTAACATGCATGTTTTCGTACAAAACTCTTTATCATCAATGATTAAAAAGCTGTGTTCGGGGAAGACTTAATTAATAAAGTTTTTTTCTAAAGTGAATTGTCTGAGTTATAAGGTGTCCGTTTTCAGTTTAGTTTCAGTTTCATATATTTTAAATTCACTTCATACAATTTATAATTTACTATACTAACAGCTAACTAAACTACAAGGAAAAGAAAATATTACAGAAAATTAATACATTGGTACGGAAAATTAATACAATATCCAAATACAGAGAAAAGAATAAATTGTATGGAGG
>REGL01000034.1:658296-677194 GCA_004194395.1 Aurelia aurita complex sp. Pacific | reverse complement strand
TTTTAGGAGTAGCAGAACAGATACACCAAAGCAACAAACCAGACGGTGTCGGTGCTGGGACAGCACTCCTTGGCATTCCAGGATGACGTAATGGCATGTGCATCAGAATATTTGACAACATGTTCAGAAGTCCGTCTGCAAGAAAAAAAGAAACTATTGATGCTATTGAAATCGAATTACTACATTTCTTTCCATTGAACGTAAGGTCACAATGTATTGCATCTATTGAGTGTCTTGGTTTTACGAAAATTTTAGTTTATACAACGATCTCAGTTAGGTTCTTGTCATTGAAAAATGGCGGAGAGAGGCCTGTCAGCAACATAAAAACTAAAGCAATATGGAGGAAGAAGAAAAACTAAATCTTATTAGAGTGTGCCAGAGAGAGGTACCCAACCTTGTTGTCACAAAATGAATATATCAATACAAGCAGACCTCTGATATGGAAGGAAATGAAATCATATAATGTTGAGTTTTCTAAATGTTTTCCTGTACAGTTTTTTGTTTGCTTATTTCACGATTTTACCTTGAATGCGTTTCTTTGAAGTGGGAATGAGGCCAGCCAAATCTCTCAAGCAGGCTGTGAGAGCGGGGCTAAAAAGACAAAATAAGAATTAACACACAGTGAGTAAAGAAGTATAGAGATCTCTTTATCGCTTTTTAATTTTGGCTTGATGACAATAAACATGTAACGAAGGTATGAAAGTACAAATAAAAATTGTGACGCATTATCAGGTGTCTCAAATAATTGCCCCCTTCCACTTTTGACTGGACAAAGGAACAAAACGGTAAGATATCGGGACTGTCCGAGTACATAGCCACATTTGTTGATCTCCAACTTGAAGGTGCATACCTTACATTTTAAAATCATCCACTAAACAGCGGAGATACGAGTTCACAAAGCCAAAAATAAGATTGCACCTGAAATCAAAGACTGTAAGAAGGGCCAAACGATGACTTGATATCATACTTCGAAAAAGCTTAAATTTTTCTTGAAAATACTTTTTTTGGGGGAATCACTTTTTGCATTGCATTGTATTCCATGGTGCATTAACGAAGATGAAAAGGTACATATGCACGCATATTTGCAGATTTTATCATTCTTATCACGATTTTATTCCATTCATCTAATTAGCGTCATAGCCATTCATCTTTACTTCTTTTCAAGACTGAAAACTGACAATTAAGTCTACAGGTGCCTTGGAAAATGCTCATGATATCAAAGCATGAATAGACCCATCTTCCAAATGTCTGGTTTCTGGTGCACTCTAAATTTTGATTTCATGGACGGTTTTTAAATACAAGGCACGTGCATTTAAGTTGGAGATCAATGAATTTAGCTGTAGACTCGGGAAGTCCCAATATTTTATCTTTTTGTGTTCTTGTCTCCAGTCAACAGGTGGTTCTTTTTATTGAGACACCCGTTATACCATATTGCTTTGGGAAGTCTGCACAAGCATAATATAATATACATCTTATATTATGTTAAGTTAAGTATAAACTGTAGTAAGTTAGTTAAGTATAAACTGTACCGAGTGTCCCAAAAAAATGTATGAAGATTTGGTTGACTTCAGTGATGCAAACTTAGCTTTAATCAATGGTTAATCACTCTCATTGTGTTCCTCGATAGTTAATTTGAACATAGATACCTCGTTTGTTGGTTTTGGTGCTTTCAGAGCAGCAATATCAATCTTGAAAGCTCAAATGTGCGTCCACTTGCAAACCAGACTTTTGGCCTTTTGGCCTATGCAAATTCCTGAAGCACATCGAAATTAAGAATTGAAATTAATGAAAAATTAAGAAACTTCCCGATGGGTGACTTCTAGAAAACAGAATAACACAAGATCTAATGTTGTTCAAATTTTATCAAGGGTATCGTTGATTTATACACTGTGCCTTAAGAAATTGCTTAGACCAAAAGGCTCAAGCTCTGGTTTGCAGAAGGAGGCAAATTTGAGCTTTCAAGATTAATATGTATGCTCTCAAAGTACCAATATCAACAAACGAGTTATCTATGCTCAAGTTAACTATCGAGGAACATTTTTAGAGTGGTTATCCATTGATTGAAGCTAAATGGACAGCGCTGGAGTCAACCAAATCCGTATACATGGGTATTGGGACACCCGGTAGTAAGTTGCAATCAGTTGCAACATGCCATATAAAATGTAATACGGGCGTTCCTTGTTTTTGTCTCAATTTGTTTGTCCGAAAACATTTCGTCCAAAATGTACTCGTCCGAAATTGTGGCGTTTAATGCGTGTAAGATTTATTATGTGAATATATGATGATGTATGTAAACGTAGAGTCTACCTTAGACCAACTCCAAGCATTTGGTCAATAATGTCTTTGAAGATTGAATCTTTGGTGGCCATTTTCTGTCCAACAGCTTTCGCAATCATGCTGACACAAGCGAAGATCATTGGATCTACTGATGCTGGTTTACGCCTGCAAGAAAAAGAATGCAAATATGCCAAATTTAAATGCGCTCTTTCTTTATTAGAATACAACTCTAAACTCGAACTTCCACCAGGGCGCAATCTATAAATATATCTTATCCAGGAACAAGCGATTTCGATTCTGATTGAGCTAGTCGCCTTGGAGTTAGCCAATCAAATTAGTTGAAAATGCAGCAGCTTTTAAAACACAGCATGACAAACGCAAATGTGTCATTAATCTATACGACCCCGGAAAGCAATGCTTGTCAAACAATTTTTGATCGTTTCCTGTTACCGAAAGCTTTATTAACACCTCCTTGGTGCAGTTCTGGTTTGGGCATTTGAGAATGAAAGTGGTTGACAAGTTGACTAAACGAGCAGCACCTAGCAGTAGTTTGCCGACTGAAGATTTCTTGCAAACGAAGCAATCTATTTGTTAGAAGAACTTCTGCATGCCAATATTTGAGGAGGACCATGAACAAAAACCTGTCGTTTGTATGTTAGCAATAGATCCAGGCTAGCACTAGACTTGCTCCCATTCTATTTCATCAACTGTAATAAGTCTTTTCAATTTAATTTTTTGACGAATAGACTTGGGGCAAGTCTAGGTTAGCAACTATTAGGAATGACTTCACAGTTCACACCGAACAACTGGCAAAAAATGATAGGAGCATACATGCAAATCAAGCCAGCAGGAAAACTTACTTGTGACCTAAATCTTTACTCGGTAAGGATCCCTTGATGTGTTCCAGAACATTCTTCCATTTTCTCCAATGTGCAATAATGTCACTCTTTACGGCTACTGCTAGTAAGCCAATAGCTTCAAAAGCTGCAGATCTTTCCTTTTCCTACAAAATTGAATAACATTTTGACACATGAAGAAGGCAGTCTTAGTTAGAATTGAGACACCGGCTGAAAGACAATTTCAAAAATTCACGTGAGAAAAAATGTAAATACTTGAGACCTTGTTCACTAAAGAATCTTTCAGAAAATAATGCTTGAGCAGCCTATTATCTAGGGACAGGGTAGCCCTAAAATAGGAATCGCTTGGCTGTATGCAGGATATTAAAAGGATGAGTTTTGACAAAGAGTGAAATTTCAAGAGGGAACATTGCTAATTTCCTCTTTTCCTACCT
Organism: Aurelia aurita complex sp. Pacific; assembly: GCA_004194395.1. Classification (NCBI taxonomy): domain Eukaryota; kingdom Metazoa; phylum Cnidaria; class Scyphozoa; order Semaeostomeae; family Ulmaridae; genus Aurelia; species Aurelia aurita complex sp. Pacific. The sequence continues at coordinate 673,626 of REGL01000034.1, read as the reverse complement.
GGCCTTGTCATCAATTGTATGGAATGCCACCCATTCAATTCACAATAAGCCTTTTAGCTGTTCCAAAGAAAAGTCTGAATCAAATTTATGAATTGTGTTGAAAAAAATTAGAGAGGCCTACCTTTCTATTCAAACATTGGTTCATATACATGATGGTGTCACTTAAGTGCCTGAAAATAAATGACAACAATAATGAGCATGTCCATGGAACGGAAAGCAGCCACATTGGACCAACGTTAACCATACCGCACTGTGATCCAGATTTCCATTTTAGTGTAATTAATGCCAAAAAATGAAAATTTCGAAATTGTACAAAACTGATTTTTCTATATTTAACCGTAGCCTGAGGTATATCAAGACGCAAAAAATTTTCAAATCGGACAAAAATAGCACTAACTTTCAAATTCAAATTTCTTGGCTTGCACTCACTCAATTTTCATGATCTTTGTTTTGTTTGACAGCTTGAACTCTGCAGAATATGTAGTGAGAAGGTCGATTGAAAATTTCCTCTTGGGATGTGCAAATTTTTCAAATCCATAATGGTAACCAATCGTTGATAAAAACTAAGACTGAATCACGAAACGCTCCTTCGACATTGAAAACGAAAAATCTATGTTTCAGAACTATCGTAAAGCCTATTGCAGAATCAAGTTTAACTTGTTGGGAACATTTTCGCAAAAGGGCTAAGTAGACTAAGCTCTCAACTAATTTTGGCGCATTTTTCACAAAGGCCAGTGAAGAAGAAGTCTTTTTCAGCAAATTCTGTCTGTATTTCCCCCTGTACTATAGACTGAACTAGATGTTCAATGAAACAAATATTTCCCTCTTATAGTCATAAGGAGGTTAGAGATCAACTCTCTAATCATATAAGGTATCTATTTTGGTGTTTGTTCTGTTTTTCGATGTTACTNCTTCGACATTGAAAACGAAAAATCTATGTTTCAGAACTATCGTAAAGCCTATTGCAGAATCAAGTTTAACTTGTTGGGAACATTTTCGCAAAAGGGCTAAGTAGACTAAGCTCTCAACTAATTTTGGCGCATTTTTCACAAAGGCCAGTGAAGAAGAAGTCTTTTTCAGCAAATTCTGTCTGTATTTCCCCCTGTACTATAGACTGAACTAGATGTTCAATGAAACAAATATTTCCCTCTTATAGTCATAAGGAGGTTAGAGATCAACTCTCTAATCATATAAGGTATCTATTTTGGTGTTTGTTCTGTTTTTCGATGTTACTAGGCGCATCTTTTCACCTTGGGATATAACAAATCATTGTAGAGTTGGCTGCATGTTTTCAAAACCTTAAAAATTAGTTAAATTATGTAAAAATACTTTATACTACTGTTGCTAAAGAGCATGTGTTTGAAATTGTGGAGATATGATGAAATATTGCCTTTGCTAATAGTTTTTCGTCATAAAAATGCAATTTTTTACTCTGAAAAGGTGCAAAACTGGTCTTCGTGAAAAATTCGCCAAAAATATTTGAGAGCTTATTCTACTAAGCCCTTTTGCAAACGTGTTGCCAATAGCTTAAACTTGATTCTGCAATAGACTTTCCGAGAGTTCTGAAACATAGATTTTTTGTTTTTAATGTTGAAGAAGCGCTTCATGATTCAGTTTTAGTTTTTTTAACGTTTGGTTACCACTATGAATTCGCAAAATTGCCGCATCCCAAGATAAAATTTTCCATCCACTTTTTCACTACATACTCTGCAAGGTTTAATCTGTTGAACAAAACAAAGATCAGGAAAATCGGGTGAGTGCAAGCCAAGAAATTTGAATTTGAAGCTTAGTGCTATTTTGTTGCCTTGCTGTGTTTAGAAAGAAGCCTGAAGTACACTTTTTAGGCCCAACTTGAAAAAATGTTTTCTCGGCACTAAATTGTCCGATTTGAAAATTTTTTGGCTTTTAACATTCCACAGGCTACGGTGAGCAATAGAAAAATCAGTTTGGTACAATTCTGATACTTTCATTTTTCACATTAATTACATGCCCTGGAACACTGTGTACCGCAACGGATTTAAAGTGATCACAGATCTTTTAGAGGCAAGACATCAATGCCGCAGCTTCGTTTGCGTTGAAGGTGACGTCAGAGCGCACCGACGAAATTCGCGCCAGAGAAATGTATCCTGCTTTGTGCAAAATGACGTCACTGCGATCTACTCACTTGCTTGAATACGAAATTTAGAAAAGACAGAAAATGATAAAAACCAGTTATATCTACCGGGTGTCCCATAAAAAAGTACTCCGGTTTGAAAAATCACCAAAAATTGATTATCAAACCTTTGATGAAATTTTTTTTGAGTTGTTTTTCAAAGATTCAAAAATATTCACAGATGATCAAATGTTTGCTTTTGTTACAGCAAGGTAGACAAATTACACTATTTTGAAAATTTATTACCTTATTACCTTATTATTACCTTATTATTATTATTATTATTACCTTACCTTATAACCAGATAGCCCTAACTGAAGAAGATTTTATATCGAAACGTCTGCCCTGAAACAGTTGTGTTTTTTATTACCTTACCTTATTATTACCTTATTATTTATTACCTTATTTTGAGCTATAGTTTTTAAGCAAAATACACAATCTTGCCTAAGAGTCAAAATCATCAGATTTTTTATCATCAGTTTGGTCTCCAATGATAAGGCGCATTCCTTTTTGTCATTTGTGACCAAATTAGAAGCTTTATATGCACAAAGAAATTGATCTGGCAATCATCAGTGGTTTTCTGCAGTATGATTCAAAACCAGATAGCCCTAATTTTTATACCAACTACAAGAAAAGCTATATTTTGGAAAACAATTTGGTCCTTGTTCTATATCACAAGAAAAGAAAATTGAAGATCGGCCGTGAGATGAAATTTTGGTGATTTTTCAAACGGGAGTACTTTTTTTTGGGACACCCGGTATCAATTTGTCATCCATCACACAAAGCCCGGAAATTTTCTTTAATACTCAAGACTTAAATTTTCAATATTTGACACACCAGTCAACATAACAACACATTACTCAAGTATGAAAATGTTCAAAGCTTAGCAGGGGGCTTTTTCAATTCAACGAGAGTTTCATTATGAAGAGCAAAGCCCGTCAATGATGTCTTTGTTAGGTCCAAAATTTAAGTCAAAGTTTGATTCATAGGAACATTTGAACAATAATTAATAATAATAANTCCTTCGACATTGAAAACGAAAAATATATGTTTCAGAACTCTCGTAAGGCCTATTGCAGAATCAAGTTTAACTCGTTGGGAACATTTTCGCAAAAGGGCTAAGTAGACTAAGCTCTCAACTAATTTTGGCGAATTTTTCACAAAGGCCAGTGAAGAAGAAGTCTTTTTCAGCAAATTCTGTCTGTATTTGCCACTGTACTATAGACTGAACTAGATGTTCAATGAAACAAACATTTCCCTCTTATAGTGATAAGGAGGTTAGAGATCAACTCTCTAATCATATAAGGTATCTATTTTGGTGTTTGTTCTGTTTTTCGATGTTACTAGGCGCATCTTTTCACCTTGGGATATAACAAATCATTGTAGAGTTGGCTGCATGTTTTCAAAACCTTAAAAATTAGTTAGATTATATAAAAATACTTTATACTACTGTTGCTAAAGAGCATGTGTTTCAAATTGTGGAGATATGATGAAATATTGCCTTTGCTAATAGTTTTTCGTCATAAAATGCAATCTTTTACTCTGAAAAGGTGCAAAACTGGTCTTCGTGAAAAATTCGCCAAAATTATTTGAGATCTTATTCTACTAAGCCCTTTTGCAAACGTGTTGCCAATAGCTTAAACTTGATTCTGCAATAGACTTTCCGAGAATTCTGAAACATAGATTTTTTGTTTTTAATGTTGAAGAAGCGCTTCGTGATTCAGTTTTAGTTTTTTTAACGTCTGGTTACCACCATGAATTCGCAAAATTGCCGCATCCCAAGATAAAATTTTCCATCCACTTTTTCACTACATACTCTGCAAGGTTTAATCTGTTCAACGAAACAAAGATCATGAAAATCGGGTGAGTGCAAGCCAAGAAATTTGAATTTAAAACTTAGTGCTATTTTGTTGCCTTGCTGTGTTTAGAAAGAAGCCTGAAGTACACTTTTTAGGCCCAACTTGAAAAAATTTTTTCTCAGCACTAAATTGTCCGATTTGAAAATTTTTGGCTTTTAACATTCCGCAGGCTACGGTGAACAATAGAAAAATCAGTTTGGTACAATTCTGATACTTTCAATTTTCACATTAATTACATGCCCTGGAACACTGTGTACCGCAACGGATTTAAAGTGATCACAGATCTTTTAGAAGCAAGACATCAATGCCGCAGCTTCGTTTGCGTTGAAGGTGACGTCAGAGCGCACCGACGAAATTCGCGCCAGAGAAGTGTATCCTTCTTTGTGCAAAATGACGTCACTGCGATCTACTCACTTGCTTGAATACGAAATTTAGAAAGACAGAAAATGATAAAAACCAGTTATATCTACCGGGTGTCCCATAAAAAAGTACTCCGGTTTGAAAAATCTCCAAAAATTGATAATCAAACCTTTGATGAAATTTTTTTTTGAGTTGTTTTTCAAAGATTAAAAAATATTCACAGATGATCAAATGTTTGCTTTTGTTACAGCAAGGTAGACAAATTACACGTTGAAATACCTTATTTGAGCTATAGTTTTTAAGCAAAATACTTAATCTTGCCTAAGAGTCAAAATCTTCAGATTTTTAATCATCAGTTTGGTCTCCAATGATAAGGCGCATTCCTTTTTGTCATTTGTGACCAACTTAGAAGCTTTACATGCACAAAGAAATTGATCTGGCAATCATCAATGGTTTTCTGCAGTATGATTCAAAACCAGATAGCCCTAATTTCTATGCCAATTACAAGAAAAGCTATATTTTGGAAAACAATTTGGTCCTTGTTCTATATCACAAGAAAATAAAATTGAAGATCGGCCGTGAGATCAAATTTTGGAGATTTTTCAAAAGGGAGTACTTTTTTTTGGGACACCCGGTATCAATTTGTCATCCATCACACAAAGCCCGGAAATTTTCTTTAATACTCAAGGCTTAAATTGTCAATATTTGAAACACCAGTCAACATAACAACACATTACTCAAGTATGACAATGTTCAAAGCTTAGCAAGGGGCTTTTTCAATTCAACGAGAGTTTCATTATGAAGAGCAAAGCCCTTCAATGATGTCTTTGTTAGGTCCAAAATTTAAGTCAAAAATTTGATTCATAGGAACATTTGAACAATAATTAATAATAATAGCAATAATAATGATAGGTCTTTGTTAGGTCCAAAATTTAAGTCAAAATTTGATTCATAGGAACATTTGAACAATAATTAATAATAATAGCAATAATAATGATAGGTCTTTGTTAGGTCCAAAATTTAAGTCAAAATTTGATTCATAGGAACATTTGAACAATAATTAATAATAATAGCAATAATAATGATAGGTCTTTGTTAGGTCCAAACTTTAAGTCAAAATTTGATTCATAGGAACATTTGAACAATAATTAATAATAATAATAGCAATAATAATGATAATAAAAGGTATACCGGGTGCGCCAAAAATAAACTATGCACGTTTGGCAGGCCACAATAAATCGTACACTGGACCGATTTTGAATATTTATGACTTAATTGTTAGCAGAAAGCCTGAATTAGATTCTAGGACTTTTTGCAAATTTTTCCGTTATCAGTTTTTAGAGCCAGATGCGAGTTTCTTAAAATGTTCGTTTTCGAAAACATTGAAAACGATCAAAAAACGTCGATCAAATTTTGAAAGATTCAACATGAATGAACAAAGAGAAAACGTTTTCAGGGGGATTTCGGGGTGTAATACGAATTCTCGTACAGCAGATTACAATTGGTCGATTTTTAAATCCCAAATCCCCACGAACAAGTTCTCTCTTTGCCCATTCATGTCGATTCTTTGGAAAACTTGATCGATGTTTTTTGATCGTTTTCAGTCTTTTTCGAAAACTAACATTTTAGAAAACTCGCTTTTAGCTCTAAAAACTGAAAATGAAAAAATTTGCAAAAATCCCAGTATCTAATTCAGGCTTTCTGCTAACGATTAAGTCATAAATCTTCAAAATCGGACCTGTGTACGATTTATTGTGGCCTGCCAAACGTGCATAGTTTATTTTGGCGCACCCGGTATAGTTATTCAGTCAATAACTTTAAAGTTCCTATGGCAGTACAAAATTTGATAAGTTCTTGGAACAGCGACGCAATAATAAACCATGCTTAGAGACTGGTTACCGAACACTCTTCAAAGAAATCACAAGAAAAATCTCCGATTGTTCTTGTGGTGTTAAATCGGTTGGTTTGTATCGTTGATCTGTTCTTCACACGAACCAAACTGACTAGTGTGCGATGAATCGCATTTTTGGTTATACAACAGTGCTCTTTATTGCGGCTATTAACTTATTTTCTCTCCTTTTCAGGGTTTCAGAATAATTTGTTGTTTCTCTTGATGGATTCAACAGTTTCCTCGCTATAGTTACAGGTTAATTTGATTGCTATTCTTTCACAGGAGTTAACAGTTTTTCTTTCCACAAAATACAGTGTCTGTTGCTGCGTTTGTGGGTTTAGCACGATGAGTCCGTTATTGAAGGCTACAGTAAAAACCCGCACATAAGAACCTAAGATTTTGAACTCAGCCTGTTTAGGCTCTTATGCAATGAGGCACATCCAGTAATCAGAGTGTAGGTTCTTGACATAGGGAAATATGTGAATATAAATCTTAGCCAAACTTATTTACACTCTTCGCCCTATCCATTTCAATCAAAGCTTACCCAGTTTACTCCTGCAAGCCTTACCTATTACAGTCCTGTAAGTAATGTTTTGGAGTTCACGAAAGAGGTTGATTGGCAAACAGATTGCATTTATTTCCCAATGAATGAATGAAACGCTTTATTCAGAACCTAGTTAAGATATCAGCGTGAAATGGTTCTTATTTATTGGGTACAAAATATATTATTTCAGGCCGTCGGTTCTTAATAGATGAAGGTTCTTATGTGCGGGTTTTTACTGTATCTTTAAATACTGTGCCGCAAATCATTTGTTTAAGAAGTCTGATGGCAAATGAAAGATACATGAATTTATGAGAAGTACTTACAGTTTGACAAATTTGCCAGGTTTGAAAGCAGCAAGTTGAGGTAAGAGAGTTAATAAAGTTTGTTGCACAAGACTACTCCTTGAGCCTTTGAATTTCATGACAAGAGTAGAAACCTGAAAGAGAAGAATAAATCAGCCTGCATCAAGATACATCTTTTAACGATTGCTATAAAGGAGCGTACTTGAAATCACTTTACCTGCTTTATAAACTTTTTCTTACATTCACCCTTCAATACCTCATCCATCGTAATTCGTGATGTATGAGCTCATATACTTGTTGTTAAACTAAAGTTTGAGCATCTGCAATTTTTATCAAGAAGGGCAAGGAATGTATCAAATTTTGGTTGATTGCTGAAATAAAAACGACATAAATATTTGCGATCTTTAACAAACCGACTCACGAGACAAGAAATATGGCCCAAATTACCACGCCCAGCTGGGAACATTCTTTGACGTTCTGGCTTTATACCTCTCCAGTTAACAATGATTTTGAAAAGAAAATATATTATATTATTCTTATCATCATCATTATTATTATAACATTATTTACAGTTGGTTAAAAAAAGATAGTTCTAGTTTGAACTAATTAAGACGAACTATTCACAAAAGAGAAAAACTAATTACAATCAATAAATAAATATACAAATATACTTCTGGTGAAATTCCCACGCACTATTTATCTACAAATTTTGCATGAGCAATTGTCACCCTTCCACTCTTTAATTGATCTCTTAAAGCTAGTACTGGTTGCCAGCCTTTTTATAGAGTCAGACAAGGTGTTGCATAGGATGGCACCCTGAAAAGATAATGCATCATTCCCATACGACAATGTGTTGGTGTTCGGTAACTGTAGAAGATTTTTAGTCCTTAGGTTATAGGCGACATCCTTTGTCTGGAAGATATTCCACATAAAAAATGGATTTTCCGAATTAAGGCATTTATATATCTCCAGCATTAATATTTGCAAATTCCGAGTGCTAATGGTACATTCGCTACCCCGAGCTAAAAGTTCAGGAAATGGGGCTGCAAAATCCTCCCACATTGTTCTCAGTGCCTTTTTGTGGACTCTGTTTATTGTTACATTGGCATATTTCCTACAGAGCATCCAGATAAAGGACAATGATTTAAATTTGACATGATGAATGTATTGTCCTGATCAAAATATAGTCGATGAAGCAGCACCCAAACCTGTCTGTTCTAAAAACGTGCTAAAATTGAGTGTCAATTGGGACAGGAAAAGGGCCGTACTTGACAGAGGTGTCCGCCGTACAGAGATTTCTGCTCTTATAAAGTGGACTGAATCTTTTTAAGTAGAAAGCAAAGAGCAAACCTCGACAAACTTTTCTTCCATGAACTCTTTGCAATAACGACTCTGTGAATGTGGCATGTTGTGTGTACCACTGCTCAATAATGGCAATAAAGATCTCTGGTGTTGATGACTTCCTTGAGATAAGAATTTCCCAACTTTTGAAGACCAAGACAGATCAGGCACACTTGCACTGCGAGTGGGATTGTCACTGTATATTTCTTCCATCTGCTGACGTAGTCTCTGCAAACAGATTATTTAAACGTTGAGTCAGGGGATGAAACAGTAGCCTGTGTGCAGACTCTGTCAGAAAAATTGAAAGGGAAATATCGAAGCATCTATCGAAAGAAAAAAGATATACCTGAACTTCTACGTCGGGCATTTTAATTGCTTGGTTCAGAAGCAGTGCAGTAAGTGTTTTAATTGCACCAAAAAATAAGAAAATGGAATTGCCTGTCAAGCCACTTCTAAACCAAAGAAATAAAATGCCCGAGGTAGAAGTTTAGATAAATCTTTCTTCTTTCGATATATTCTCATGTTTGTTCTTAAAAACCATTTCTGGAAGGCACAACGAACGAGCTAGCTACCTGGGTTTCAGGGCAATTCTTGCGGTTTGCATTGTTTATGCTCATGACTTGACCAACCAGGCATAGAATTCCCTTTGTCTGCGATCACGAATCGCTTTGTACTTGGGTGTCAACAAAAAGTAGTGCATCCTATTGTAACATTATCTGTCTTTGTTCACAGCACCAATAAGTAAATAGTCTAATCGTAGATTTTGACAAAAATCAGAAAATCCAACATGGACTTAATAATAAAATATGTTGCACCCTATACTGATCCAAAATCGGAACAATTCAATTTGTTTTCATAACAGTTGTTTGTATAAGTTATCAAATTAAATTAAATTTGTCTGTTTCTGTCAAATTGAGCCACCAAATGTTTTGAGAAAATTTCGATTTCCCTCCGGCTCAACCTAGCAAATACTTAATGACCGGTCCCTAAATCTATTAATATCCATCGTTCTGTTGCAGACAAATTACACGAGATACGCTTGGCCCTTTCTGGGGTCTACATGGTATTAGCATAGGTTCCAAATTTTTGATAATGTCGGTGTTAAGATTCTATGACCTACTACTTTGAATCAAATGACTTGAAAAAACTACCGCTACTTTGCTACAATTCTACAATTGGACTTTTCTGAAATGTTCAATATATTCGAGCATACAGCATATGTCATATTTCAACTCATTTGAGGACGTGACGTCATCACATTTCTAATTTGTAAACCAGGAGAGTTAAAGACTTGTGCTTGACACCATATTGTAGGCATTCATAAACTATTGTTTTCTTAAAATCATACCAACAGTTTAGAAATCACCAAGGTTTGAGTTTTTTCAAAATTCTTCTTGAACCTTGAAAAAGAAGAAAATCCTCTAATCCTAAGAATATGGCAGATTTCTTAATAGTCCAATGATAGAACTATAGCAAAGTAGCCACTGTTACTTTCACTTCAGTCAGTTCAAAGAAGTAGGTCTTTTTTTATATCACTAAGACAAAAAAACAAAACTCAAATTTGATTATTGTTGACGTGGAGGCGAAAGGCATAATATTTTCGAGTTGCCTCCACCCACAACATCGCAAATTTTCTAATGAATTTAAAAAGAAAATTATCTTTACACTACCAAGAAAAGACTAGACCAGGGCCGAATTTACACTTGGGACGATCTTTCGATGCGGCGCTCGCAGCAAAGCCAGATCAATCCAACTTCGTTGCATTGCCGCGCTTTATGTCCAAAGATCGTCAAGAACAGCGCCTCAAGTGTAAATTCAGCTCTAAGCAACTCTACTCTCTGCTCCAGCAAGAGACGAGCCGAGAGACGAGAGAAATAGGTCTTAAGTGACAAAAATGATGACGAGGATGGTGATATTGATGATGATGATAAAGTTAAACAAAAAAAAAGAACAGATACCTCTCCTTCACTGGATCCATTACGCACAAGTTCTTGAATAACTAATAATGAGCCATGAGCTTTGTCTTCTTTCGTAAGAACAACACCCTTTTCTCTTGTGCTTGCAGTGTCTTCAAATCCTCGTTTCGCTTCTTCGTAAACTTGCTGTAGGTGGAAAAAACGGCTCTAGATACAGCATTTGAAGCATCACTTTTAGCTTTTAGCATATTTTAGGATATGTAAACTCACATAGATCTTCTTAAAAGTTTGCGCTAGACTTTGCAGATAAATATCTCAGTTCCAAAACAAAAAACACACGAGGAAATAGGGCAAGGTTTTTGAGAGAACAGAGAAAAAGTTCCTAAATGGCTAACTGAACTAAATGGCTGTGATAACAATCAGATCCAGTTTTTCAAATGCATCTTGATGGACTATTGTATTGAGCACTGACTGTTGCAGCCAACCAGATCCGTGAAAGACTGGCATTTCTTAGAAACATAGCCAACTAATACCCCATTCGCACTGGCACAGTTAAACCAGTTTAATCAGAATAAATTTCACCCAATCAAATGCTTTCGATTCTTTAGATTTACCAATTAGAATGCAACATGTGATAATGGGTTAGTCGGGCTCCTTTTGTTTGCAGGTGTGAACATGGGTGGTTAGACGCCGCAGTTGTGCTTGATTGCTAGACTTATGACCATGAGTCTCTTGTTTCCGAATGCTCTTTGACTTCAAGATGGCGCTTCAGTCAACAGAGACTCAAATTATTACTCTGAAAAAGTTGACCCTATTTAGGCCTAATATGCTGGGATTCCTAGCATACCAATCAGAATGCGAGATTTGGCAAAGAACAATAAGTTTCGATACTTCAATTCGATTGACGCAGTTGACTAAATTTGAAGGAAGTTGCTGCGGCAGGTACTTGAAGATTTCTCTGGTATGTTTTGGTCTTAAAAACATGGAAATTGCAGCAGTAAAAGACTTATTTTGCATTCACCAGGTAAAGTGAACTTTGTTCTTCAGATGAATACCAAGTTTTGTTGATTAAGTGTCTGCTTACTGTGGTTTCTATCGCATTTCCTTTCTGAGGAGTGACCGTTGAACAGAGCCGAAGCAGTCGTTCGATCCAGACTCGATCGATCGAATGCAGAAGATAGGGTCAGGCTTTTAACTGTTTCAATATGAGTCCCTGTTGAGCAAGGTACCGAGGGACTCATCGTCATAAAAGTCTACTTGATTGCCGCTGACTTGTTCTTTTTCAGAAGAGAACATCATTTAGCGTAAGATTCGATACCTCCTCCGCACAAATAAATGTATTTTCCTCCGCAGCAGAATATATGCTGAAACATAACTGCGGTGTTTATCAACCCATGGTGTGAATGGGGTACAAGTATCATCTATTTGTCTTTCTTTGTATTATTCATCGTTATTACTTTTGAATTGTACTTCGCTGTATTGCTCTTGCCTTTTGCTGTAATGTTTGCCGATGCTAAATATCATAAAACTGCAGCAGTTAATGAGGGCGTTTGTTTTGTCTCATTTCAGCTACTGTCCGCTTGTTTGGATGTTCTATGATAGAGCTTTGAATCATAGAATAAATCATATTCAAGAAAGGGCATTACGCATTGCATATAAAGATTACGAGAATGATTTCGGTTTTCTCCTGGAGCAATCTAAATCTGTGCCAATCCATGTAAGAAACCTACAGTTGCTCATGACTGAAATTTATAAAACAAAAGGCGGTCTGAATCCACCATTCATGAAGGATATTTTCATGCAACGCAATATTAGGTACTGTCTAAGGCATGGTGATGATGATCAACTGCCAAAAGTACAAACTACGTCCTTTGGAGTTGAGTCCATTACTTACCTTGGAAATGAACTGTGGCAGCATTTACCGCAAGAAGTAAAACAATCTAACAGCCTTCCTATGTTCAAAAAGCGAATTAGATACTGGAATGGTGGAAGATGCAACTGTAGGCTTTGCAAAGTATATATCCCGCAAGTTGGGTTTCTAACATGATAGATTTTAACTCTGATTTGTCCAGTAATATATATTAATAGTTTTATTGTAAATTATGTATATTGTAAATAGTAGGCCTTAATTAGCTGTAATCTAGCTATTCATTATTTTAGCCTACTTTAAATAGATGCTTAATAATAAGAATAAAAAATAATAATCATTGTTGAATCGTAGGTATCATAACAATCACAATTTCTTATCCAATTTCCAGATGTGCTTGAATTTACCGCGATCGGTACCCTTTGAAATATCTCAACCATTTTTGGAATAGCCCAAAAGAACTAGGTATACTCTCTCTGGATGTGTGGATGAAATTTTGTTTAACAGCCAAGTTCACTCCCTTTGATGCGGAGTCACCTAAAGAACACAATTCCAACTCTACAAGGTCTACCTTTTGAGGGAGACGCCCAACACATATGCCCTAAAGTTTCAATTGAAATAGATTCATCGTACTCCATAATGGAGAGCAAGACCAACTAACTGAAGCTTGTTTATGTCCAGATATTATTGGAAAATAACTCAACAGTCTATAGATCACTTCTAAATCTAAAACTAAAATCTAAAAAGTCTATAAAGCATTTACTTTGCTGTTGTTGAATTATTTTGTAGTTTGTTTTGTAATTATTCATTGATATATATCATTGATATTGAATTGAATTTGTCTGTTTTTTGCGTCCGCTTTTCTTCTAGTACCTATTATTTAGTATAAACTACAGTACCAAGTTTTTATCATTGATATATATATATATATATATATATATATAGATATCTATATAAAAAAGCACTTTTGAGCGCTCAAGTTACATGCATGGATGTAAAGCTATGTGAGCACAATTGACTCTACTTTTTCAAACAGTGCACCGTGAAGGTGAAGGTGAAGTTGCGTTTTTCAGCGCCAAGCGCTGGGATCGCAGAAATAGAGGAGACTTAATCGAGTCCGCGACCCCTTGTCATGACGCTCAAGTGGTGGGGTCCTACCTGGTATCGAACCCACTCTGCCTGACTGTTTTGGCTGCAAAGTCAGAGGATTTCACCACTGTGCCACAACACCTTCAAAGAGGATTACACCACAGCACCGAAAAATATTTTTTATTATTTATTTTTTTTTTATTAATTCATATTTTTACACGATATCCCATCAGTACAAAATTAAACTACAAAAGTTACAAGTTGGTTGTAAATGAATAATGAAAAACAAAATTTAAAATTGGTATTAGCTAGGATTGGATCCAGGCTGAGATCTGATCTTCCTGGGAGTCGTGTTTTAGTTAGGGTTTACTGAGCTCTTTAAATGCGTTTTTAATTTTCTTTTCAACTGATAGAGCGAGGNAGGATTTCACCACTGTGCCACAACACCTTCAAAGAGGATTACACCACAGCACCGAAAAATATTTTTTATTATTTATTTTTTTTTTATTAATTCATATTTTTACACGATATCCCATCAGTACAAAATTAAACTACAAAAGTTACAAGTTGGTTGTAAATGAATAATGAAAAACAAAATTTAAAATTGGTATTAGCTAGGATTGGATCCAGGCTGAGATCTGATCTTCCTGGGAGTCGTGTTTTAGTTAGGGTTTACTGAGCTCTTTAAATGCGTTTTTAATTTTCTTTTAAACTGATAGAGCGAGGGGATTTCCCTTATTTCGATTGGTATTTCATTCCAAGTTTTAAGCTCGGAAAGGTGAAACCTTTTTTTTACACTCAAGTTTAAACTTTGGGATGTCGAGATTTTTATTGTTTCTTGTGTTATACCTACAAATTTCATTCCTCTGGCTATACTTGTTCCAGAGGCTCTCAGGGCACTGCTTGTTGACCATTTCTAACTAGAACTTTACACCAGCTTTAAAATTTGAAGAAGATGCTACCAAGAACACCATCATGCTTTGATAAAGCAGGACTGAGATACCACCGCAGAATTTTATACGTTTATAAGCAAATATCCAAACAACCAGGTGAGTAAAGAAACAATTCCTGGTTGAAAGGCCACAGATCCCTCAAGATCACTCCATAGTGAACATGTTGAATTACATTCACAATTTACCTGACTGAAATCGGCCATTCCGTTCTGAAATAATCATGATGGATATTCTCAACGAAACCTCTTAAGGAAACCTTCAAAACAGGCCAATTTGTGAATTTGTGATCCCTGGGAGCATAACAACGTTATTCCGGGCGATTTAATCCTCCCAAGAGAATAACCTGTTATAACGTGCTGAAGCTATCGCTAAAAGGAAAAACATTAGGTAAAATTGGTCGTGATTTTAGGAATATTTTAAAAGGGCTTTGCAAGAAAATCTCTCATAATTCCATAACGGATTGGCTGATTTCAGTCAGGTACATTTTAAAAAATGAATTTGAGCATTGTAACATATTTATCATTCAATATACTCAGGGGGGATCCAGCCCGAAGTTGAAGGGGGGGGTGGCAACCTGCAAAGAGGGTGCCAAAAGTATAAGAAAGTAAGCGTGGCGAACGCGCATGAAAATGTTTGGGCTCCTATTTTAGAAAGTTCTTAGGTTTTTTTCTAAATAACGCCTAAATGTATATGTTTCCCCCGCATTCCGATTGAAACAGTTAAAAAGGAGTGTGTTAGGGTCATTGTGAGGGGGCACTCTTCTCGCCAAAAAGAGGGCGCCATGCTGACTTCTCATCGTGAAGGGGGCCCACTTACCCCCCCCCCTAAATCCACCATTGAATATATTTGCCAACATTATCGTCTTGATATCCAAAGTAGCAGTGGCATTTCAAACGAAGATTATTTTCTTTATTCACCGATATGAGTAAAGTACAGGGTGTCTCAGAAAAATTTTTCGACGTTTCATTAAATGTTAAAAAATAACGATAAAAGGTACAGACTCCTGGTTAGATATCCCTGTTCCTCAGATTTTAAATTCATTTTAGACGCCAAAAT